>QQSS02209974.1:0-11492 GCA_003687565.2 Craspedacusta sowerbii
TATATCCTTCTCTATCTTGTGATCTCTCTAGCTCTTGGTTTCTGAATTTCAACTTCAAACTTCAAACACTCTCCCTATCTAACTCCCTGTCTATTTATTTTTGTCTTTCTCTCACGGCGTGGTCTTTCTCTCCTTCTCGGCCTCTGAATCTCTCTCTCTCTCTCACTCTCTCTTTCTCTCTCTCTCTCTCTCTCTCTCCGTCTTCAACCCTCACCTTTCTTTGACAAAACCATTTGAGCCTGTCACTGAAGAAATTTTCATTCAAAACGAAATTTGAGGGGTTTTCATTTATGTTTAGCTCTCTACCCTGCGCGACGAAAGCATTCGTCATGTTTACGGGAAGCAAATTTTCTAGAGAGTTATTCCTACCTGGATATGATTAGATTAACATTTTTTCTTTGAAATCTTGAGTTTGTTGTGACAGAAAATTTATGCATAATTTTATGCCTTGCCTATCTTCAATCTAGTTTTTATTACTCTCTAAGTCATTGAGTTTGATTCAGTTCTTGTTTACATCGTGCTAGGTATTGAAACTCCTAACTAAGCCTTGCAGTGAAGCCGAAATCTACCCTCACGGTTTTATACCATACGGAAGCTCTCAGTAACTGTTTAACCATTGCTATACGATTAACTTTGAGACAATAGAGAATTTCTCCATCTTCAGCGAACTAATTTATTTTTCTCGTCTGCATAACTATAGTTCCTTGCACCAACGCAATACTGAAGAAGCTTGAAGTCAAGCAGACTTAATTATTAAACCTATGTTAGAATTCTCTTCGAAGTGGATTCATGATCTTCGTGAAGCCGCAAGAAGGAACTAGTAACGAGGTTCGAGAACCTGTCAAGAGATCAGGCAGAAGGTAGCATAGGCAATGATAACATCGACAAGAGATGCTTTGCCATGTTCCATCCGGGTTCAAAAGACAGCAGTGCAAGGAAGTCACTAGTTATCAGTGAGATGAAGAGGAAGTGAAGAAACGGATTGTCTTGCGCTGCAGACGTGGAAAATTTGAATGTGCTAAGAACAGCTGGCTTTGTACAAGAGAACTCGAGTTATTTTACCGTATCGATGTGGACTGAAAACCGTACAAATATTTGGGTCAAGACCTGAGCGAGTGTCTTACCGCAGATGACAGAAGTTCGTAGGGTGCGTGCATTATCACTCTATTCCCGCAGTCATATGTAACAGGCACAAACATATGTGCTGTCATTTTTCGATAGCTAGTCCTTACTAAGTAATATTGGAACTTAGAGCTTATTCCTTTTGCGTACAGCAAGCTTTCACTTAATTTTTAACAAATGAGGTAAGCGATGTGTTAGCGTCGCACAATGTGAAAATGCGTATATGAATTAAGCTTAGCTAAGTCAAAGTTGTGTATCAGAGTTCCTTGCCAAAGCAAGCCCTTTGAACGGATATTTGTACGTTTATTTAACAATTAAACTCTTTCTGTAACTCCGAGTTCTGGGCCGACGTGGAAGACGTGGCGTAAACAAGCATAACCATATAATGCTTTGCGTTAGTGACCCGCGTTGGTAGCAAATAGCATAATGAACTAACCTACCTAATCTGTACTATCTTTGCTCCCAAACGGATTGCTTGGTCACAGGCAATTCATCGATACGGCCCCAAAATTGGGAATTCGACAGGACGAAAATCCATTACGGGGGTAACTCACATGCCATAGGGGAGAGAATGATCCGGGCATGTATTTCGCTCTACGCTGAGAAGTGACTTGCTTTCTAAAATTTATTCTCCTCCATATTTATACACACGTTGCACTCATCAATTAATAAATGAACATATGCCTACATAATTACTACTACGCACATTGGCATGTATAATAACAAGAACGCCTGCGCAACCACAAGTCAACTGCGTTCGATATCCTTGTATAACATCCGCTAAATTCAATTAATTACTATATTATTCAATTTATTATATGAGACTTTCTCTATTGCCCTTACGTTCTAGATATCGTTATGTATAATGTCATCCGCTATTACCAGGACGCCTACATACGAAAACATTGCAATTAAGGTAAGCAAATGTCACATGATGTGGTTCCTAAGCCCCTCAGCACACAGTTTGTTTATACGTTCGCTTCCGCAACAGGCCTTCACCACATGCTCCGCCTTCGAATATAATCGTCTTCGATCTAATTCCTTGTTAAATTTGTCTGGCACAATCTGGACAAAACCACTTTTCCATGGAAGGGGTGTCAACCAGTCCGACACATGAAATATGGAACCATTCGTCGCAACCGTAACAAGCAACAACATTGGGTCCTCTTCAAAGCAACACACTCCACATATTGGGCATGGGATGATCTTGATCTGTTGGTTCCACCGTTTCGGCTGTTCTCTCCACGTCGACATTTACGACCTAACTCAGGCGCACTATTGTCGGTTACAATAACTTTAGGCTGCAAAGGCTCCAAATAAGGACCAACACGTGGAATCAATCGATCGCGAGACACCCATTTTCCTTCGAATGCTGGTCTGTCGGTAGGGACCATCTTTGCGTTTTTCTCGTCAATCTCCAGGACTTGGAAAGTGTCAGACTTTGTGTGTCGTAGCTTCCTGCTCACTTTGTCCCGAGAATGGTTCTTCATCCCCAGGGCTTCTCCTGCACGAACATCTTTCCCTTGGGCTGTGCGATCATATTGTCGTTTCTGCTGAAGTTGAGATTCGGCAATCTGTTGACGCGTGAGTAGTGCTTATTACCATTGCGTAATCGGATTGTGACTTCAATTTTTCCCTTTTGTACATTGCCAGCTCTAAATCCATAGGAATTTGCGAATCTCGTCAATGAACTAAATAGCAAGGACGTTCGTTCGTAGCGACCTGCGCCGATGCGTTGCACGCAAACTGGACATAAGGCAGAAATTGGTCCCAGTCTGAATTTTTCTCGCTGGCCCGTGTTTGAAGCATTCGTAGGACAGGTTCGTGTATCTCTCGTTCAATCCATCAGATTGAAGATGATATGGCGTCACTAATTCGCTTCTTGCGCGACATAACTGTGCGACTTCATCTACCAGCCGTGAGCGAGATTGGCTCCTAGGGCGGGCAGTAGTAACTGTGGGCACCCTTGACATAAGACTACACGTGATACGCATCCGCCGTCGTACTAGCACTTGCGTACCTCAATGCCTCTATTTCAACATAGTTCAATAAAGTAGTCAATGAAGATTGCGATGTATTTGTTTGAGCTTGAAGTAGGCGTGAACGGACCCATCAGATCTACTAAGACTTATTCAAAAGGTTCAAATACCTTCATGGTCTCCAACTTGGTACGTTGTTCACGCGGTCTAGTTTTCGCACAAGCTTCGCATCTTCGGCAATGCTGGTCAATGTCTTGCCACATTTTTGGCCAGTAATATATCGTCATTATGGTTGCAAACGTGTTAACTGTAGCAAAATGGCCAGACGTTATTGAGTCGTGGTATGCGCAAATGAATTCTCCGGTAAGACTGCTTGGAATGACTACCCTTAATGTAACATCGTCTTCCCTTCCTTTTCGAGGTTTCACGCGATATTTCAGGGTTCCATCGGCGTCTATTATGTAGCAGTAAGATTCAGCAACAACTCGGCGTGCAACGCTAGGATCAACCGGTACTTTCCCGTGCTCACTATAGCCGATGAGTTCTTTTAGAGCTGGGTCAGCCCACTGCTTTATTCGTTGATCCATTATTGTTTGCTCTTGGTCTGGAACAGGTGAGACTTTCACTGCACTCATTGAATTGTTGCAATCTTCGCAGACGTTTTGAGCAGGTGGTTCAGGGCAACATGAAACGCGTGGAACACGACTTAAGTCATCTGCATCTCAATTTACTTTTCCAGGACGCCTGCCGATTTGGCAATTTGTGATAACCATATTGCCCATCTTGTAAGTCTTCCATCTAGACGTTCGCCCGTCAACAGATATCGTAGCGCTGACAGATCTGTGTTAATTGTGAATTTCTCCCCAAACAGGTACAACTTGAATTTCTTTATTGCATATCTGACTCCGAGACATTCTAAATCTGTAATGCCATAGTTCCTCTAACTGCCTTGCAGAGCTCTCGAAGCACATTCAATGGGCTGTGGACCAAGTGGACCTTCTTGCAGCAACACAGCGCCAAGTCATCTGTGTGAACTATGAACGTTTCTTTAAGTCGGGCGCAGTAGTTAACTTCCTTTTCAGCTCTTCAAGCGCTGGCTGTTGCTTGGGTCTCCAGCAGAAAGCGACATCTTTCTTCATTAGATCTGTCAATGGACGGGCAATGACGGCATAGCAAGGAATGTAGCATTACATGTACGACGTTAGTCTGGTAAATTGGCGAATTGCTGCTTTGTTCGTTGGCGCTGCAATCGTTTATCGGCCAGCCTTATCAAGAAGGTGGCCAAAATATAAGACGCTTTCCACCCCAAACTTGCACTTTTTAAGCTTCAGTTTCACTTCATTCGTACGATGTGCGCACAACACTGTGCTTAGGTTCTCGTTGTGCTTGTCGATGCCAGACCCCCATATTATTGTGTCGTCAAAAAAATTTACCACGACTTCTGAACTGCTACCCAGTAAATGTACGATCGAATACGCGCATCCATGACGCTGGACCATTTGCGATATTATGAAGCGAAGTATGCTTCAGTAATGGCATCCGACTACTCAGCCGTTACAGAAGTCATCATGCCTTGTATAAAAAACTGACTTTGAACACTGGAGTTACTTAAAGATTATTACGGAACATGAAGATGCTGACGTTTGCAACGACGAGAAGAGGTGCAATCTTCAGGGCGGCAGTGCCGCAAAGCGGGAGACCCTTGGCGATGCGGAATCGGAGCATAAAGTCATATCCGACTATCGGGGCCTTGAAGTTTGCCGAAAGGTACTTTTGTAAATATTTGCGTATATTTAAGTAGTGGTGATTGTGAGTTTAGTCATTTTACGGATAGCCGCGCTGAAGAAAGGTCGCCAGACGAGGGTAAGGAGTTATCCTCTTGTGTGAACCTTGGGTTGGGTCTTGGAAATCCTTCATAGTCGGTCTTGGGGCTGAGAAAATCAGAGTGTAGTTGGGTAGATGGGAGGGGAGTTTCTTACGGGCAGCTTCACTGAGTACGTAGATTCACGAATTTATGAACCTTGTCAGGGTGTTTGGTGACAAAATTGACCACCAAGCCTTACTGGTTGCTTGGATCTTGCAGTGCTGTAGTTGTAGTGCAGTTTATTGCTTTGAAGTGAACGGCGGGCTTGTTGCTAGCTAATATTTTGATAGCGATAAAAAATTTCTTGGAGGGTTTAGAATATGGCTAACTTTTAATAAGTTAGTTAAAAAGCTTGCATCTTATAGAAGCAGTGTTTTGAAGAGTATACAGTCCTCTGAAAAGTTTCTTACAGAAGTGTGCGTAGGAGTAGAAGACAATTTAAACATAATTTAAACACAAGTCATTTCTAGAGAAGAAGTTAGTATTGCTGACGTCGGTGGACGACGAGATTTTAGAGTTGAGTCTTGAAGTTGCCGAGGAAGGTTGTGACGCGGAAGCTCAATCCGCCGATGCGTTTGCCATAAGAGTTAACTTGGCAATTCAAAAAATTGAAAACTTTTTACGAAAAACCATTAGGAGTAGTGATAGCGTTGAAATTGATAATGTTTCTATTGATTCGGCCAGAAATTTTAGTGCAGGACGTGTTAGGGTAAAGCTACCCAAGCTTGAGTTAAGAAAGTTTAATGTGACCCAAGGGATTATCAGACGTGGCGTGATTCATTTGATTTGGCCATACACCTTAACGATGCACTAGCAGAAGTCGACAAGTGTTACTACTTGCGCTCTTTACTTGTAGGGCCTGCCCTTAGTGCTATTGCCGGTCTTTCCGTTACCAAAGAAAACTATGCGGTGGCTACAGAGCTAGTTGCCGGCAGATTCGGGCAAAAGCACGTTGTTACATCGTCCCAAATGAACTTATTAATGAATATTCCAATCATGGGAGATCTGGATGACGCTAGAGGTCTACGCCAGGTGTATGACAGAGTGGATTCAACCTTAAGGAGCCTGAAATTCTTTGGTGTAGGTTCCCAGAGTTATATGTGTTTGTTGGTGCCTGTTTTTTTTAGTCGTTTTCCGAAAGACATGCGTTTTATAATAAGTCGGCAGATTGATCCCGGAGGTAGAGTGTGGGAACTTGACCGTCTTCTTGAAGTTTTCAAGAACGAAATAGAAGCTAGAGAAAGGGCTGGGCTGATGGCGGCTGATAGTGCCATATAGGTTTGTAGAAGTGCTCCAGTAAAAGCAAGTGCTGCCGCAATGCTTAGTGCTACTGAAGAGTTTTATGTATTTTGCAAAGGTAAACACGCCCCAATAGCATGCAACATTTTACTCAAACCATCGGCTAGAAAAGCACATCTTAGAAAATCGGGCAGATGTTCTGTTTGTTTAAGGCCTGGCCATGGTTCAAGTACTTATTCTTGCGGTGATACTCATCAGAAGAGCTTATGAGAAGGTCACTCTGGCAAAGGAATCTCAAAAAAATGTCGATAGCCCTATTAGAGTTGATAACTTAAAACCCCAGCAAATTAACTCGTTGTTTGTAGATGGGGAAACCTCTGCCCTGTTACAAACGGCCAACGTTAGGGTATCTGACGCGAAAACCATTGACAATATTAAAGTTATCAGGTTAATGTTAGACACCGACAGCCAAAGATCTTTTTTATCAGAAGGCCTAAGTAAGAATCTGGGACTTAAAGCAGTTGGGTGACGATACCTAAAAATAAATACGCTAGGATGCGAGGACGCACATCCTTATGCGGAACGACACGCAAAAGTCCAATTTTCCCAATAAGTTTCTTTTTCACTTAGTCAAATGCATATGCTTCATACAATTCCCAACAAAATTCATTCACAACATTCTTCAAAACACAACTTCGAACTCTACCTTCCCCTAAAACTTCTCTTCGCGAATACTGCGAGAGTCCTCCCCAAAACGTCTCCCACAAAAACCTCACAACTGAACCAAAAATCAAAACGCCTTACCTATTCACTCCAACACACTAACTGACAGCTATATAACAAACAATAAGCTCGATAAGGTGCCATGGCGACGGCGGCTCTCCCCAACTCCTTAGCTTGTTTATACAAAACCAAATAAACTGTTACATAAAACACGGTAACCACGGGCCCCTCGCAGGCCACCAGACCGTCTACGCAGCACAGGCACCCATGACCATTCTCCATACATTAGAAGACCCGACACCAACCGCACACCCTGACGCACACGGCAATAGCCTGGCATTTAACATCCTCCCCCGCGAAAAAGAAGCGGTAGCTTCCTGAAAATATTAGCCCTGCTAATCTCCGTGAGTTAGTTCCGGTCAGGGTGCAGGGTTTGCGCAGTAAGGAAATGGCAGTCGTCACTGCTTGTGCTGTGCCGAATACTTTTCGGAAACCTGGAAGTTATAGATTTGAATTGTTTAATTTTAACTAAAGTTTAATTTGGAGCCGAAGCTTGGATGAATTTGCTTTGAAATTTAATGCGCAAAAGGAGATAAGCACTAGTTGGGAAGTTAACATACGCTAAGTGTTGAGGCTAGTAGCTCGAAACCTTGACCCGCTAGGAAAAATTAGTCCAATAATTGTTACGTTGAAGATTTTATGTCAAGATATCTGTCGAGAAAGCTACTAATGGGACTCTCCCGTGAGTGCGGCGAAAGCAAGAGCAGTAAGCGAGTGGTTAAAGGAATTAGAAGTTGCTGGTTCTCTGCCTCTGAGCAGGTTTTGTCATGCAAAGGAACAGCGAATGATTGATTGATTGATTCGGCTCAGCTAATAGGATTTTGCGATGCAAGGCAGTTTGCATACGGGGCAGTTTTATATGTTCGCACAGTTATGGGAGATGAAGTAGACGTGAACATTCTAATAGCTAAGTCAAAAATTGCACCCATTAAGAAACAAACCATACCGAGGCTTGAACTTTTATGTTGTTTATTGTTGGCCCGAGTGGTAAAGTTAGCGCGTGGCGTTCTGCAAGCAGTTTTTCAATTGAAAAGGATGTTTGCTTGTCCGAATCAAAGACTGCATTGTGCTGGGTTCGAATCAAAAATCATAAATATAAGCAATATGTCGAGAGCCGAGCGGTAAATATTCGCAGTGTTACTTCTCCATCGTCTGGGGGATATGTGCAGGGAGAGTGCAATCCTGCAGATATAATATCACTAGGGTGCACTGCAGCGAAAGGAGGTCTTGCATGAGAAAATGTCAAGATTGCGTAAGTTTAGTGGCTGTCGCTGTAGATATATCAGCATTAATTTCCTCTTCTAAATACAGTAGCTCCAGGAAACTGTTTAGGGTTACTCCCTGGGTACGAAGATTTATCGAAAATATCAAGAATCTTAGAGACGATCGTGCATTTAGAGTTGGTGATCTTTGCGTGGAAGAATTGGAAGGAGCTGAGAGGTCCCACGGAGGCATGGAAACTGACGGTAGTTTAAAGCACTTAGAAACCCACTTGAATCTGTTTCGAGATGAATCTGGAGTACTTAGATGTCCTAGTCGACATGAAACTCGGACTTGGTAGAAACGCGAAAAATTCCTGTAATATTGCCAAGGAAAAATAATCTGACCGAACTTATAATCATGGATGCACATCGTCGCGCGTTGCATATGGGTTCCAACAGCACTATTACACTTGTAAGGACTAAATTTTGGGTCCCGAAATTGAGACAGTTGGTTCAACAGCTTTTACATAATTGCATTGTTTGCAGGAAACCTAATTGGAAAGCGTATCTTCCTCAGCCAGCGCCAACTCTCCAAAACTTTTGAGCTGTGATTGAAAAGACATTTTCCGATACAGGTCTTGAATTTGCTGGTGCCTTGTATATCAAGACCAAATGTGCACAGAATCCTTCTTCTAAGGTTTATTTTTTACTGCTGCCTTGGTGTGCGTCGCGGGCAATCCATCTAGAGCTCGTGCCGGATATGACGTCAATCAGTTGTACTCACGCCCTACGCAGATTCGTCGCGCGTCGCGGGTTGCCGAAACATATCCTCAGCGACAATACCAAAAATTTTAAGGCAGACGGAGACTAAAGCATTCGCATTAGATTGAGGCATAGAATGGCGATATAATTTTACAGAAGCTCCTTGGAAAAGCGGTGTGTTTGAAAGGATGCTTGGAATGACAAATGGAAGTTTGAGAAAGGTTCTTGGAATTCTTGTGTAACGCATAATGAACTTGAAACTATACTAGTGGAGGTCAAAATCATTATAAACGATCGGTCTATAAACTACATTGATACATCTGATACGTTGGAGGCTCTAACTCCGAATCATCTTTTATATGGACGAAGACCTGGTACATGAACCTTCTGAGTGTAGTGATAATATTGCTGGTAGTTGTAACCTATGTAGGCGATACTTGTATCGATTGAGGTTAATTGAGCAAGCGAAAAGGTAGTGGAGGTCAGAGTATTTATTAGAGCTACGCCTTTGAGTTAAGCGTGCAAAATTAGTTAGTTCCAGCATTAGGGTGGGTGATATTGTTTTAGTTGAAGACAGAGTGCCGAGAACTATGTGGCCACCAGCTCGGGTGGAGAGTTTAAGCATTGGTCAGGGGGCTAGGGTTCACTTGGGACTTAAACAGGACTCAAGTAATTCGAAGTCTACATTTGTGTTGCGATCCATACAGAAGCTGTACCCCCCTGGAGAAACGTGCCCTTGGCTCACTGAAGAGGGATTGAAGGGTGCCCTACTCGGGGAAGTAGCACAAGGTAGAGAAGCTCCTTTAACTTGTCTTGGAGGAGATTATATCCGTAGAACTTCACGAGACATCGAAGCTACACGTTCAACGCGCGAAGGCGACGCTACGCGTAAAGATGATGCCGCGCCCGAAGATGATGAGACACGTGATGAAGATGTTGTCCGAGGTGAGGCGTGTCGAAATATCGAGAAGACACGTCGTTCAACGCGTGCTGCAGCAGCCACAGCCGATTTTATGCGAAGGCACTACGATCTGAAGTGAAGTAGTGGTCTGATGGTGGAATACACTGCTTCCAGTGAGATATTATGAAGCGAAGTCTGCTTCAGTGATGGCATCCGACTACTCAGTCGTTACAGCGGTCAATGCCTTGCATATAAAATTGACTTTGAATATTCGAGGAGTTACAAAGTTTCCATGTAATTATTTACATGGAATATGAAGATGCCGAAGTTTGCAATGCCAAGAAGAGGTGCAATCTTCAGGGCAGCAGCGTCGCAAAGCGGAAGACCCTTGGCGATGCGGATTTGCAGCAGAAGCTCATTTCTGACCATCGGGGCCTTGAAGTTTGCCGAAAGGAAGTGTTTGTAACTATTTGCGTGTTTTTAAGTAGTGGAGATTATGAGTTAAGTCATTGTGCGGATAGCCTCGCAGAAGAAAGGTCGCAAGACGAGGGCAAGGAGTTATCTTCTTGTGTGAACCTTGGGCTGGCTCTTAGACATCCCTCATAGGCAGTCTTGGGGCTGAGAACCTCAGAGTGTAGCTGGGTAGATGGGAGGGGATTTTCTTACGGGCAGCTTGACTGAGTAAGTAGATTCACGAATTTGTTGAACCTTGTCACGGGTTTGGTGACATTCTCCAACAGTAGTCTTCATCGCAACATATCGAGAAGATCGTCTCCCTAGAGGACAAATTTTGGACAGCGTTCCATGACGTAGACTTCAACGCTGGCCAAATTTCGTCCGACATCGATATTAACGTCGGTCTTTCGAAGTAAGTGAAGTTCTTCATCACTAACGGTCGTTGTGCGAAAGTTTACCTGCTTCAGTTGCAGTCCCGGTTGTATCGTGGTGTAGAATTTTGCGTCGAGCAGATTTACTTCACTTCCAGTGTCGAGTAGCGCTTCGGTTCCGTAACCATTTACGTGATGCAAGACCGAAAAACCTAAATTCTTTTGTGGATTCAGGCATCCCTTCCACTTCGCAGCATAGACCTGGGTGCAAAAAAAATATATCTATTGCGGACCCACCAATGTGCAAGATTCTGTGCTTAATGGAGCTCCGTGACCAGTGGGGCTGAGCTGATGACCCAGGTCCATGGGTTGCATGGATTTTGGCCATGTACGTTTGGCGCATAAGCAAGAAAGCAATAAACGTATAAGTGTTGATATTAAAAGTTAGTTTTATCTGACAATGCAATTTTCTCTAGGTACGTTTCAGGACATTCTAAGTGCGATTCAAACAAAGTAATTCCTTTGGAAAGGCATGTAGTTCGCAGTTCTTTTTGCACAGATGCTTCTCCACGATTTTTTTATACGGACCCTTCAAGTGCAAGCTTACAGTCCCGTGTTTGCTTGACATCGTAACAGGCAAAAGGGATTTCCCCCTCGACTATGGCACCAGCGCAAGCATCTACTTTGAGGGTCATTCAACGAATCTTCCATAGCATCGAAATCCTCCAGGTGCAAATTCTAAAGTACAAAGGATCAGCATGCATATGAATATAATGAAGCATATATATAAGCATATATATATATATATATATA
>QQSS02209985.1:0-11492 GCA_003687565.2 Craspedacusta sowerbii
ATATATATATATATATATATATATAATATGAGTAAAGGTGCTTCTTCATGGATTGGAAAAATTTCTTGAAAGAAGGATGTAAGAATTCTTTAAAACATTGCCGAGAGAAATGTAGACTGCGGACTGTAGATCTACTCGCAACAATTGAAACGTCGATCAGGGTTTTCGTGCTTCCTGACCCTTAAATATATATGCAAGTATAAACATAAACATGATAGAACGTAAATAAGCTCCAGCTGATTCGATCAGGAGAATCTCTCCAACTGCGTCTGAGTACATGAAATTACCTTTACCGTAAGCTCCTGAAGGTTAATTTCTGTGTACCTTTACCGTAAGCACCGACAATTTGTTAAGAACGTGAAGGCCTTGAGTGACCAAGGAGTATGAATGCAAATGGAATTCAATTCATTTATTCAAACGCGCTTGAGCTTGAAGGATTATAATTTTATTCCTGCTCGTATAAATTTCAAAACTTTATTCGTGGAGCTATTAAGTATAATCTGTTTTCCTTTCATTAAGCAAATAGATACTGCAATTAGTGACTCATTTGCTAAACCAGACATCATATCTTAACAAAGGAGATTGTCGCTACATGAGCTATTATATGCTTATGGCTTGCGGAGACCATGCACTTATTTCGCCTCAAAAATGGCATCTCAAGTTTAACAGCCTTCAAATTATTGTTTAGGGCACAAATTTTCTCAATTGGCCTGAAAAAATAAAAACAAGAATATTTTTTTCGCGTACAGCTCCAAA
Source organism: Craspedacusta sowerbii (assembly GCA_003687565.2). NCBI lineage: Eukaryota > Metazoa > Cnidaria > Hydrozoa > Limnomedusae > Olindiidae > Craspedacusta > Craspedacusta sowerbii. The sequence goes on from QQSS02209985.1 coordinate 757, forward strand.
TGCAAGCGCTTAAGCGATGGCAAAAATAGAAATAGCAAAAGCACGAATGGTAACACGACCATACGTGCATCACATTTTGGTTTCCATTGTTGATAGAACGAGCTACCCATTTTGGTTTCATTGTTGATAGAACGAGCTACCAGGGAAAATATTCCTTAGGTCTTAGGCGATTCTCATGCTGCATTGTGAACAAGATCACCAAGACATCCGCCGACTATGCAGTAGTCGTATCACGGATGATCTTTAATGGATCAGGCTAAAAGATCAATCCGTATTTGTAGTACCATTCTTGCATTTTGGCAGGGCAAATTTGACTTCCTGTGCAACGATGATGTTTCACTTGGTCCCTTTTTGATCATGCAAAATCGCATTACGAGCCTTGCCGGCACTGCTCCACGAAACTTAATTTTCCCCTGAGAAATCTAATTGAAACAAAGGGGCGTCTCACAAAGCTCGCAGTAAGTCACTTAATTGACTGCCTTGAGAGTTTCTATGGGCTCAATAAATCTCTAGCCGAAGACCTAATAAGCCTTGTTTCAACTGAAAATGGAAGATCTACAAGTTGTTTACGGTGCTGCAGCGATTAAAACGAGCGAATCGATCGGCCAGTATAATGAAGCAAAAAAAAAAAATTTTTTTTTTACGTGCCTGAGAAAGATTCATCTTGCCGGATGCCGAGTCAAGGCTTTTGTGAAGTTCAGCTACTGCGAGCTTTAGATGCCGGCAGTGGATGCTATTATAATATTCTCTAAACGAAATGAGGTCTTCCTAGGAGTATTCCATGGACTTCTACACAGGGCCGGATTACTCCCTCAAGGGGCGAGGCAAAAAGTGCTTTGGGGCTGGATCTAAATACGTGGAAGTCCAAAACTTTATAGAAAATTGCACCAAATTAAAAACGCAAAGTAACCACAGACGCTCGTGATGCGCAGTCAGTTTTAAGAATGGCATAATGGACGATACAATCATGCTTAACATATATGAACACATAACTTGCCACTGCCACTTGAACTTATAACGACATTGCCACTTGCGAGTTTTCAGTGAAGCAAAACATGAGATGATGTCATCCATGCGAAGCGACTCAATCAACGCATGCTCAATAGCAAGAAGGGATAAATTAGACAAACGCTGCTGGTATAGCTGAACGTAGTTTTTGACTCTCTTGACAACACTGAAGGAACGTTATGAATGCAGTTTGTCAGCATTAGTGTCATGAAAATTGACAGCATAGTCACCATGGGCATTGTGCTTCGAAGTGAAATTTTCATGGCTGTGCGGGACATAGAGAGCTCTGGAACCTCTTCAAGTTGCTTCTCACGTTCCTTTGCTACGAAATTAGACTTCAAAATTTGAGGCGAAGAAATTAAACTCAGTCGCCAGGTCATTATCTAAATCAACGCCATACATTTCAACTAGAGAGTTAGCTGCTATATCCATTTCATTCCGTCAAGGATGTGAGATGACATAAGCAAGAAATTTTACTGCTAATTTTTAAGTAAGCATTACGTCTGTATGTGACGGCTCCAACCAGCTTGTCAACAATAGGTCAATGTGCAAACGGAAGCGTTCTGCAGGTGCTTCAACGACACTAATTGGAGGTGTTAAAGATGGATTGTCAGCATGTGGTATATAATCCTCTATGCATACATTTGGTTTTCGTTTCCTTCTTTTTCCCGCATCCTCAGGATCGGCAGTACTGCCTGACAGATCTTTGCCTTTAGTTTCAAAAAAATTTAATCGGTCACTTTGCAATGCAACAAAGTTAATATGACTGTCAAAGAGAGATATGGCACTATTAAGGTCCAGTTCAGGATCTTACAAAGCATGGCTGACTACATGAAAAAGTTGCAGAATGGTGTTCCATATTGTTTCCATTATACAAACTTCGAGATTTTCCATCATGTTGATTGGGTATTCAGATTTTAGCTGGCATTCCGACATTTGAACTGCGTCATCTCGAGGTGTTTCCAGTGCAGATCTAATGCTAGAATAACCAGAAACGAGAGAGCTTTTGTTGCATCTGCATGAGTATAGCATCTTGTAGTGCACAGCCGTTTGACAGCTCAAGTAGTTACAGCATCAATTAAAGCCTTCCATCGGTGAGTGGATACTGCGAAGAAGACCTAAAGCTTCTGAAGGTAATCAAAATCTTGTGAAGGATACTTGTAGACAAGTATCAACAGTTCTCCCACACTTGTTGGTACATGAACAAGCGTGGTTCAAACGAAGGCAGTAAAGAATAGGTTATGAATATCAATTGGCTCCTTACAGTTAAAACATTTTTGTACAGGAAAAGACTTCCATCGACCCTGAGGCAAAGTTTCCTGTCTCCGTACTGGCAGCAACAAATTTCCAAGGTGCTAGGACGCTCAAATATGACTCGCGATCATGTTAAGCAAAGATTTATCATCTGGCTGTGTTTACCTCCAGGATCTTGTCAGCCGGGGAACCGTTGGGCTGATATTTCGGCCAGCGATCCTGAAAGGGTTAACTATAATTATTCACTTCATTTAGGGCTGGTTGCCGGGGCCGGTGCATACTTTAGGAGATCTGGGGCCGGAGGCAAATGCGTCCATTGCCTCACGGATAATCCGGTACTGCTTCTACACATTAAACACTGCACTTAATTGAAATATTCGTATGAGCAGTAATACATTAGTATGATAATATTCCCACACCAAAGATATCACTAGCTTCGTCAAACATTGATTATTATATAATTCTTCCAAAAGGTCGAAAAGTACACAATTTGGCGGGATTTTCAGAATACAACCAGTTGTTTTAATGTTGAGGGCAAGTTTCGGTAACCAATCATTCACGTTATTGAAGTTGAAAATGGTGGTTGGCTACCGAAGCATGTCCTCAAAACAAAAACAAGTTGTTTTTATTCTGACTATAATATAATATACTTTACGCCCACTGCGGTTTTATTCCTAAGTCTCTGTTAGTTCTTTCCCTAGAATAAGTATATGATCGTCCTGTTACGTATCATGGCTATTATGAAATTTTCAAAATTGGCCGTCTAACCACTGTAACACAAACGTCAAAGCGAGCACAGATGCCAGGTCCACGTAACTAAATGAGTTTTAGTCATTTCGTTATTGTATGCCCGTTTTTTTATATCGTTTAATATACATTTTATAACTATTGTTTATTATACATGCATAATACGATTACCTCGATGGTTTTAGCGAACTTCGCCACTTAAGGTAAGTTGCTCTTTTATATTATAATAAGTCGTTTAAGTCGATCCAATCATGACGCAATACGTTGAATCCCCCATAACCACATTCCAATACAGTGCGCTGAATTATTCAGCACGGCCTTTAAGTGTAACACAAATAAACCCTGCGTAATCTATCAGTAATGATAGAGAGGTAGAATAAGCAGAAAGGTTGGAGAATTTTTGAACTGCATTTAATAATCATTAACCTACCATCTTTATAGTACCCGCTTACTTATAAAGTAATGTTTCTAAAACTTAGTTAGAAATAAGCCAATTCGCTTCAAGATATTCACTTTCTTGTTTAGTATGAGGTTACGTTCGCAGAAAGGATGTCTGAAGTTCAGTACTTGTTTAAGGGCACAAACTATCTTGCCTATCGTTATAAAGTCGAATACCGGCCCATAATCAATAATCTGCAGGGTAACGCGGTCGCCTAGCATTTGAACGCGCTTGTCTAGATGACTCCGCACAATCGAGGTCTTCTCATATGTGAATCATCGAGCACTATCGGGAAAACAAGGGTATTTCCCTGCACATGGGTCAACTTACAAATAAAAAAAACAAACCAAAATCAAAGTATTAATATATATATATATACTATACTATACTAACATTAATACGACTAGCAATGAACTTATTTTTACGAACAGCTATAGCCTGGTTCACAGCAACTGCGGGACAATCTTCCTTTCAACTCCCGTTTTGTCTGTAGGCAGAAAATGCTGTCAAATGAGCTGAGCCGAAACAGAGATAGACTACGAAATATTGAATCTCACTTGGTAGTTAAGCATGAAGCAATTATAGGGCATAGGACAGAGCACTACATTTTAAGACTGAAAAGAAAGTGCTGCATAATAAGTGAGTGCAGCGATTCATGATAAAGAATCACCTTCTAAGCACTAACGTATAAACCACTTCATATCTTTAAAGCAGATATTACAGACCCACCAATAAATAAAAAACTTCCTGTTGGCTGACAGCAATCCATCTGGTGCGATGGGCCATGATGAATCTATTAATGGATGCTATCCACCCATTTGACAGGCATGATAGATTAACCTGCATGTAACTAGTAAAAAATTCCTATGAACTAGGTGAAATAGCTTAAGAGGAATCAAATAAATCCAAGAGACTAATTGTATAAAAATTTTACCTCGAACACACCTGTTTTATTGCATGGTGCTATGACAGCAATCATTACTTATCTCTAAACCAGACTTAATAAGACACCCAGTATCCAAAACCATTTAAAAAGTTGACACCCAACAGATTGCCAACGTTAGTAAACCATTTCCAGGATGACCTGGATTTATTCTAAAATTCATATATTCAAGAGAGCAAGTAGGAAGCTGAATTCTTGTCATAATTATAACTGCCAGTTATAAGACCAAGGAATAATTATCTTCTGACGAATTGGCTCAATCTATTATCTTTGTAATCCCAAAACAAACCTCCTAGGCTGTTAATTTAGCCTGTTTATGACAAAGTCTAACTTTATTACCATTTTTAAGTGAATACATACACATCCTTGAAAGCAAGCCAGTCCTTATATAAACTACTTGGGTTTCCAAACCTAAAAAAGAACAAATTCATTGCTTGCTAGTGTACTAAGATCATCGTCATCCATCCTACAAGCAGAATAAAAACACATTCAAATGTTAGCTAGCCTTTTCCTTCAAATGCTAAGTAGTACATATCCACAAATTATAAACACATCAAATATACGATAGAAGTGAGCTATCTGACAGTGCATAGGACACAAGAGAAGCTAAATCCCTTTGAATCCATAGCTAAGTCAATGAAGCAATCAATAGATACAAAATGTCACCAAATAATTTCTGCTGCAATTTGAAGGCATGCTAACTCAGACACTCGGCGTATCCAGACGGACACTGGTTGTAGTTACCAAGAGAAATTCTGGGTACTTCAGAATGGCATGTGTGCAAATGGGAAACAGAGCTAAGAGATCCAGAATTATCTAGTACAACAGAGTCCTCAGTTTCATTAGCAGACAGTTCACAAATAGATCCGTCTTCGCCAATACGATAAGAAACCTCAAATGGATCGATCCATATGGTGAACTCTCTCGGTAAACAATCTAAAAGATCGCGGTTGGGCACTCCACTCATGGCAGCAGCTTTCTGAATTTCAGGATCCTTGTAGGTTTGGTTAATTCGTATGCATCTAAACGCCGATCCTCGAAACGGCTTATCCGGATGCCAATGCTTCTCAAACTTAGTACACAGAAGCTGCTCCAAGCATTTAGAGAACAGCTCGACTTTCACGTACGGTATCGTGCCATTGCGGAGGAGAATAGTTCTCACAAAGTTGACGGCAGATTTTACTTCCTTCAGCATTTTTATTCGACTGGGTATCGGAAAAGAAGTGCCAAAACTATAAACCTCAGTCCTGGGTTTGAGGGCCACTGAGTACAAAACAGTCTTTCGATCGAAGAAGAGAAAAAACCGTTAAACCTGCGTCACACAACCTCCAAGTCGACGACTGTCCTCACAACAAAGAAGTCCCAAAGCAGGGGAGAAACAAAACTGGAAAACACGCCTAGACCGTTAACCACAGCGATGCAGCGACAATTAGTTTTGTGGCTTTATAACGATACGCGCTTCACTAGGGAGATCACCAGACACCTGGCAACGTTATTGTGACGTCCATATCGAGTACTGAGATAACCAATCAGGCATGACTCTTTGGCTGGGAAACCTCCAAGTCTATTGTGCTGGTTTAAAGACCACAACAACATTACTATCAAGGAGATAACCGAGGGTGAATACAACGGAGCCTGTGCCAAGAGACAGGATCATGCTCGAAACGGGACATAGATCTAATTACTAAATTTTCCTGTGCTCCATGTTGCTTTAAAATAAATCCAGGAAATGTTTTCTAAAATCTGCACATTGACTAAAAAGCGAACCGATCCCTTCCGATGATGTTCTTGCTTAGCATACTTACCGCATTGTTTACATTACAATATGGTGCTTCATGAAAAGGCCTGTTGCAAATCTATTCAAATGTTTCGCGCACGGTTAACTACGTAAACACTTGTCTTGTTGGTTATATGAAAGAGGACTGTAATTTAATAATGAACCCAAGCATAATGATTAAAAATATGATATTTCAGATGCCAGCATTCTTCAAAAACAGAAAACACAAAACTGCAGCAGTACGATGGATGACAGTAAGTCTAAGGTGAGTTCTCCGCTCATGCGCATCAAACTTGCAGGGTTTACTCTATAGATATAAATCTCGTCGGCCCTACAAAATCTCTCTAATTCGCGGCATAAACATCGGGTTCGAATTCATCTCCTTTAAAGCACAAGCTCTCAATCGACACGCTCAAACAGGGAAACACAGAATACTTATCCAACTCCTGGGTGGAACGTGGCTCAACAAAACTTACCAGTGCTTGCATGAAGCTGTCTAAACCGCCTGCGCTGATCTTAACATCACGGACACTTCACGAAGACTGAGTTCCAAACTACAACACCCCAAAACTTTCAATACACAAATCACTATAAATCACCAAACAATTTCCGTGACGTATCAAAGGCTCCGCGACGCAATACAAAGATTCGCGGCCACACACTACAAAGGTGTTACATTTAACTATCCAACATCCGTGAGGAACTTCACTGCGTCAGCACGAAATTGAGATTTCCTTCTAAAAGAAACATGCCAAAAATTCATGAGCATCTTGACTAGAATGACTACTTGTAATCTGTATGGATAGTCTCAGGTATTTTTGGAAAGTATCTTTCCTTAAATCTACCTTTGAAAGGAATATAATAGAGAAGAATAGCCTAGAATGTGCATATGAATGCGCATATCATTTATCTAATTAGTGAGGATCGGCATGTGTGGAGAAATACATGGGTTCTGCATAGAGTAAAGGATGAAGTTAAATATATAACTGTGACGGCTATAATTTTAGAAAGCCTGAAAAAAGGAAAGTACACCATTGATTGAACTCATTGCCTTTGAGCGGAAACAAATCTGGGATGGAACCGAGTTTTTCAGTAGCCGATTGCTATTCTTAATTTCTTGCTTGCCGTGAAGTAAGTTGTTACACCCGAAGCTTTCCAGCGCAGGAAAAGAACTGGAGCTTTCACTTCTGCATCTGGTCTCCGCAGACTCTGTTTCCAGCTATCAGGCTTTGAGTATGTTTATAATTGCTTGAATGACGCTCTTGCAAAGTCTTTGAGAAGTCCTTGCAATGGTTTACGGCAAATCTCCACCTGGTAATTTCACCTTGCCAAATATTATTCTGTTGGCGTTCTGTATTTCTTGTAATTATTTACCTTGCAGCACTAGCGTGTAAAATGCTCATTAAAGTTTTCAAATAAAGATTCTTACTTAGTTTTGCATGGTCCACGTGTTGGCATAGCTGTGCAAAGGACTTCATATAGAAAGTGCGCGAACCGCATTATTATCAGGAGAATAAGCACGTATTAGCATGATCGTATACCAATTTAATGTGTTTAGAAACCTGGTGACTGACTCTTACTTTATTTGTCGTTCCAGGCTTGATGTATTTCTTGTTTACTGATTTGACTGGAGCTCAATACCTACGGTTAGCAAACATTACCTAAATCCTTATTCTACCTTAATCTAATTAGGTCATTGCCACATCTACTTGTTCAAAACATATTAGGCAGAGCAATGCCTGTCGTAAGAAGGTTGAAATAGAGGAAGTGGTCTCATAATATTTAAGTAATGGCTACTCTTCAATTCTAGCTTATGTCCCTAACACAAAATAAAGAATATGTATAACATGTAGATTTGACGTGGCGACTAACCAAGAATAGAGGATTAGCGATTCATATCTGAAGATACTTCTAAGACAAGATTAATTTAATTCAAATGTAGCTATTCGCTAAGAAGGAGAAGGGCGTTTAGATTTATGAGGTAGGGTAGCAGTCAAAAATATATATATATTTTTTGTTTGACTTTCAAGATCATGCTGAAGTATGCTATTTCCGGTATTTACATATCTGTGAAATATCTGGAGACTGGGACTAAAGATTACTTATTTGCAAATTTCCTGTTCCGCTCTTGAGCTGACCGCCTCTCTTCTGTATATTTGTATTTGTATTTGTAGTTAGTTACTCGCCATCAAAAATATTACAAGCATAGTACACTATGTAATAGTGATAATACACTTCGTAATGCATGCAAATAAGACCGTTGCTATTTGTCCAGTTTACTTGCTTCCGGGCATAGATCCCCTAGAAGACCGTAGGTCTTTTCATGGGGCACCATTAGCAGAATTTATACTCTATATGGACTTTTCTCAAGGGCTTCATATAATGAGTGTTTATAGGGAGGCCTGATGGAGAGATATCAAGCTTATGAGGCAAGGGTGGCTTCGGCAGTTAACCTGAACTGGCGTACCTTATACACCTCAATGCATACGTGGCACAAGCCGATTAGAGATTTTTCGCGATAACTGTACCACATTTCTATAGGCAACAATCGATAAATTATCGGAAGGGCGCAAGCAATTTAAATTGTGTGTTAATTATTCTTGTTATCCGCGCATGTCAATCGTTCTAGTCAAAAGCCACTCATTTAAAAAAAAACGTGTTACAAATACAATGAAGATTGTAGTGTATTAATTTAGTGGCTATCCCAAACCAATAGAGGAAGAATGGACGATCCATCATTTTAAGTCTAAGAATGGAAGTGTCGAAGTGTTGAAGACCTTTTCAAAGTGCTGAGGAACTTCCCTTCTAGTGGTGATCAAATGAGCGCGAGAATACCAACAGGGCTTGTTGCGTTGGTCTGCACATGGAGCGAAGGCTGCTGGGAACTCTCAGGCTGGAATCTAATAATTCTCCTCCTGTTCTCTTTGCGCTGATGAATCATCAACGAGACATGTTCATGCTGGACCGCTGTCACTCCAGCTTGTGATGCTGCGCGCTGTGGCTTTGGTAAACATGTCACACGATGGCGATGACGTCTAACTCAGGGTAAAGGGAGGCTAAACTTTGTCGAGTTGCTTTGAACAAAAATATGTTACTATAATTGCTAAAAGGCTTTAGGTCTCAAGCTACAGAAGAAAGCGCAACGTCGAAGGAGGTAGATTTTAAAGTACTATCATTTAGATACTGACAAGCAACTTGCAGAAGCGACCAGAGTGCCCAAAGGGATTGCAGGTCGAGTTGCGTTTTTTCAGTGTCAAAGGCCTCTTAAATCACAAATCACACTTCCTAAATGGTGTGCAGTATGGAGGCAGGAAAAAAGAAATAACTGTCATGTAGCTATGGTAAATTGTCACTTGAGATTTGAAGGATTGACATGGAGTTCAGTTTGAATAGATTATAAGATAAATAAGCCCATGATCAGACTTTGCAATCAAGAGGTGCTAAGATACCTAACAACATTTGTAGCTAGTCGTCTAGGAAAATGAAGTATTTTCTACCTGTTAAATTTATCTGTTTACGATCGTAATCTCTGCTTGGATGTCATGACGAGCCATGTTAGTCAAGGCTGAGGCCGAGTTTACCGGCAATTTGACAAATCTCGCTTCCAGATCCTTTTCTTTTATCTACGTACGTGGTTTTTGAATTCGCTGAGTTAACAACATCTGTCTTAGGCATATATTTGCTTATTTACAGAGCTCGCAGACAAGATAACTCCCGTCTAAATGGAGTAGACGTATGCTCATCTGTCGGCTATTCACATACCGTCGACTTCCCCGAGTTTGACGTCACGAGCATTGTCGTCTGGGTTTTTAAGATAGGTCACAGGCTTCGACAACACCTGTTGGCCTCCACTTCAACAATCCTGGTGCCGCTGCCACTTAATTCTCAGCCAAACGAAATAACGCGTTGTCTACAAGTGATAATATTTGTCGAACCTAGATCAATCAGTCTTGTGTAGTTAAAAAGTTGGCAAACCTGATTTATAAAATATTCCTTACTCGATATGTAATGCTAATTATAAATTAGTAACTCAACATGCAGCGTGGCTCAGCAACTAACTACTTATATAAACTACTAAAAAGGTGGTCGTGTGGATAGATCTCAACGCTTTTGTATAGCAGACAGGAAATTATCTGACAAGTACTGAAATTCTTTTAGTTTTATTGACGCGCAGGTAGGCCTGCGTTTTGGACTTGGTTTGTAATGGTAAAGTTGTATACAAGGGCGGCAAATGTAAGGGAGAGGAGAGACGTCTGGATAGTAGCGTTGACAACATAAAGTGTAATCGTATTTCCATTTTCCTTCTCGTGTCCGCGAACCAGAAAATTCTGCATTTTGTTGCCATGACCAGAGAAGGTAGCTTGCCTTCTCCTTCGTTCCTGGATCAAGCAGCCCAATTCCGAGTTGCCACGTTCTTCATCATCATCATCATCATCATCATCATCATCATCATCAAACTCTTTATTTAATGTTGGATACAAGACTTCAGCCAGAAAATGTTACAAGAACAACTTCAGCTATAAAATCCAACACGCAAAATACGTAAGGGAAACAAAAAGCTGAGGAAA
>QQSS02209996.1:0-11492 GCA_003687565.2 Craspedacusta sowerbii
GTATGTATGTATGTATGTATGTATGTATGTATGTATGTATGTATGTATGTATGTATGTATGTATGTATTTATATATGAATGTATGCAGTTTGCGAGAGTTCTTCGGGCTTAGGTGATAGCGCCTGGAATTTTAGAGCACTTAGTGCTTGCTGAATTTCGAATGGTCGCCCTTGCTTGGGATGAGTTGCTAACAGCCTTTTTGACGTTTTTTTTTTCAAATTTATTTAATACTTAATTACGGGTTTGTGCCTGTAAGTCAATCAAGGCTATTAATGTCGCTGTTAGATCTGTCAAACTGCCTTCTAGTCGATCAAATCTTTGAAAGTGAATCCGAAATTCAACGTGCCAGAGGGTTACGCAGATGACTTTCGCAAGGCTGACATGGTGTTCATGTATCAGCTCGTGTTTGATCCGCGCAGCAGGAAAATCGTTCCCTTGAATCCGGTCAACGACTTGCATGTACTCACAGAAGACGACCGTCGATATGCTGGACCGTATCCTCGAATTTCTCGCTGATTGATAGACTGCCGCTTCGTTCATTCCTTGAGTATTCTCTTAATTCTTTGTTGTTGTTGTTGTTTTTTGTGGGTTTTTTTTTGTGCTCCTAGTTCCTGAGGAGAAAAATTTTTGCTTTGTGATGTGAAATGGGAACGAGAGCTAGAGGCTCCCTACTTACCATGACAGTAACAGAGAAGCCGCTTTGGTTTGTTAGCAGTACTGAGCTACCTGGCAGAAGCTGCTTGTTGTGCCATGTAATTTCAGCATCGTCATCCTGACCCTGGCGACGTTAGAACATTTCATTCGTCGCTGCCTGGATTTTGCGAGTTCAGTCTGCTAAATCGGGATAGAAATCAAGAAATCTTTCTAGGCGAACAAAAAAATTTAAATTATCTATTTTAAATAATGTTCGTTGAATTTTGTTCTACCTACTTATTATCAAAGCGAGCAAAACGTCGTGTTTCCAGGTTGTTGGGATGTATCTCGATTCATTTCCTTGATATTCCCTGCTTTGAAGACGCTGCTCTCAAAGCCTTTTGCGGGTATTTGGTAAGGGATATGGCGCATCTTCGTCAGGTTGATTGACGGCTTTTTTGAAGCTGGTGCAGACTAGAATATGTGCAAAAATCTACTCTGGATAGCAGATTGCTGTCCCTTCCAGTCGTTATTTTTAACAATTTTAGACTGGGTAATCGTACGGCGATCGAGACCAGTGGCATGACTATATATTAAAGGCATGACTATGTTCCTGGCAATTTATCAAGAGGATTCAAATCAAATGCTTTGGGTTTTTATGTTATTCTATTGGTAAGGATGTCCTCGGAGGGCTCTCATGGAATCCACGAGAAGTCCTATTCTTCGGGTATTCTGTCGTTTTTGCCGTTGCCTAAAGGTATTTCTTTGACGCTCAATCAGTTTGATCAGTGACCATCTTGCATTGCAAATAGCTCTTGGAAATGTTGATCCTTTATCTGGAAACATTATGGCGCATCGGACAGATTTTCCTGTAAGTACCAATTAATTCGTTTTGCTGCACGCCAGTAGTGATCAGTTAGTTATAACGGTGCTCTTCTGCGTCAGACATGTCTAAAAGATGTTTTTGTAGTGCGTTCGCTCATGAGTTCAACGTTAGAAGGGCTCTTCCTTCAAACAAAGATGAAGTTGCGTTTCTGTTTGAGCTAGTCTAATTCGTGCTTTTCTGCGCGTAGCTGTGTTTAGGCGCGTATGGTGCATATATACTTGTATTTGCTGCTTAATAATAGTAGTAGTGTTGTCACCAAAGCCGACATTTAAAAGAATATCTGCGCCCAGGTTCCTTGTGAATTAGTCGCCACACATTCGCTACTTGTCACAAGTCCACCTCCACGCAAGTTTGAAAGACTGACATTCGTTACACTATATAGGCCAAATGGTTTTGAGAATGTTTTCCGTTGCTGATTTTCATTTCATTTTCTTGTAGGCTATCTCCTTGAACAAGCAATCGGCGAGTAAAAAAACATCTGAAGTGGTGCCGGACAGTTTAGATGATCTAACTCCTAGCGACTCAGCTAGCTGCAACAAACAATCCGTCGGTAAACCTCCCCACCAGCGTAGCTTGAACAAGACCCTGAAGAAGGTTGCGTCTGAAAGTGTGTTGCCTTGCTCAAGTGCAAGAGAGCAAGTCCCTCCAAGGTCGGATTCCGGCACGGCCAAAGGTGAAGCAAGCCAGTCCCTAAAGAGACTTCGTATAGATGGTCTGTAGTGAGGATCTTTGCATTTTGAATTTTAATTCATTATAACATAAATATATGACACCAAGGGGGAGATGGAGGTAGCTAGGTAGATAGGTTAGACAGTTGATGAATGCGAAGATGAATGCATACCAGATGGATGGATACATACCTGTGCATTTATTCCTACGCATCACCTGTCACAAAATTTTGTTTTAGATGAAGATTTTGTTTCTGGACGCGAAGAGAAGCTGCGAAAGTTGTACGAATCAGTTATGCCGGCAGCTTCTCCAGTAGCTACACGCCACTTTAGTGCATTCTCGAAGAAACCCAATCACAAGTTCAAGAACCCGTTTCGATCACCTTCTGGCAATGTTTCTGCAACTGACCGGATTATACAAAGCAGGTTAACGCTTGCCGTTTGTCATTTAGAAGTATTAATAAAGAACATGATGACGTGACATAGTTTGATTGTCATCGACTCTTTGGCACTTCAATAGCATCATCCGTTGTCGTTTGGTGAAAAATACAGTAAAGCGCATGTACATATCTTTTGTAAAGGGCTTTATTTCTTGATTTTCCTTTAATCATGCTTGTGTTTTTCAATAGGTGGGTGCATGGTGATTGAATCTCGTAACCAATTCCTGTTATTCATTATGTACCGGTCTGATCTGTCGGTATTTACCATTTAGGTACTTCGGTGGACAGTCACGTGCAGAAGATGACCATGTTCAGTCCACGCCCATCGACTCCAGTGGCTTGTTAGATTTGCCCGAGGAAAAATCTGTCGATGGGGCTAGCACGCCCGATGAGTGTCACGCCTTGCCTGAACCTACTAGCTGCTCTCCAACAAGCGGCCGATTGGATTCTCACCCAAGGAGCAACTTTCTTGTGTATCTGGACAAGCATAACCTACGCTCGGTCGAGAAAAAGGATCGGCTGACTTTGTTCAGAAACGAAAAATCTCCCAAGGGGTCCCGGCGGAGTGCCCCAACTCCAATGGCGTTTTTTAAAGCTTGCTCGGATCCTAGATCGTCTGTGGTGTCCACCTCCTCGTGTAAAGGAGCAGTTGACGTCGAAAGCAACCTGACGCCCTCCTCTAGTTGCCTAGACTTGTGCATGCCCGAGGATGATCAAGTGAATAATCACGTAGACTTTACTGTGGTTTCTGATCCGGTTAGGGACAACGCCAACAAGTCTTCAAATCAGCTTCTCTCGCGTGCACACGAAAAGGCTGTCGACGTCGGTATTATGAATTCTTCTGAAGCTATCGCGTTCCCGACCGCTCTCTCGTCTGGAACTGTTTCGCTGACAGGTGGAGCGACGCAACGTTTCGCGAAGAATATCAGTAGGAATCCTCCCGTCGCTCGGACAAGCGGCAAGGTCAAAGCACCGAAGGAAGACACTCGCGGACAAGTGTACATCACGAGCATTCTGCAGCGTTTTAAGAGGGAAGTGCCATCGGATAAGTGTGTCCAGCGCGGAAAGGATCATCTCGACGAGGCTGAGACTGTTTTGAAGGGTTCGGAAGCTCGAGATAAGGAAGTGAGTTGTGAAAATGATCAATGCGCTGTACTGAATTCGATAATGAGAACTCCCAGTCTGAAAGCTGTTGACCGCGGCACGCCGCCATTGTCAGAACTTGGGCCGTCGTTGCTAGGTCATTCTGTCAATGATTCTTCCAAAGATCGACACGTCGCTAACTCAAAAGTAAGGTTTTTGACAGCTTCATGTCAAATTAAGGTCACTGCCAAGCTCAGCAAAGTTATTCTATTTGATTTATGTGCTTTTATTTGCGCTTGTTTCTTGCTATATGGTGAGTAGTTTTGTTCAAGCATGTCTTTAATGTATTTTGCAAGAAAATCAGCTCGAGGAGATGCGTATAAATTGAAATACTTTTGGTTGTTTTTTATTAGGGCACTGGAAGTACATGCGGCGGAAGATCTTCTGGTAGGTGGGGACAGTGGTAAATGATAAATGATAATAGATATCTGACCTCTGCTTACCTGTGTGCATGCCGCTGGCGGTAAGCTTTCGGGAGTACTTCCTGTAATCTAGTAACTTGTGCCTAAGCAACATTTACTGATCCTAAACTATATTAAATAATAGTGCATCCTACTTCCTACTAGATAATAGTGCATCCTACTTCCTATTAAATAATAGTGCATCCTACTTCCTATTAAATAATAGTGCATCCTACTTCCTACTAAGTAATAGTGCGTCCTACTTCCTATTAAATAATAGTGCATCCTACTTCCTACTAAGTAATAGTGCATCCTACTTCCTATTAAATAATAGTGCATCCTACTTCCTACTAAATAATAGTGCATCCTACTTCCTACTAAGTAATAGTGCATCCTACTTCCTACTAAGTAATAGTGCATCCTGCTTCCTATTAAATATGAGTGCATCCTACTTCCTACATCCTACTTCATGCTACTTCCTATTTTATGATAATATACCGAATAATATTGCTCTAATGTAGCGTAGCTATATTATCGATGTGTTTTAAATGGTCGTTCTGTCTTGAAATGCTTGCCCTTTGCGCTATCACGCGTGGTCTTTGTGCTTAAACTTTAACTCGGCTTATATCTTTGGTCTTTCTCCATGGGTTTTACATCTCCATACGTTAGAAGGACTTTTAATGGGTGGTTTTCCAACTAAAGATAAAGATAAGTAACTTAGGCCGCGTTGTTTTAGACCGCGCTGTTTATCTTCTAGAAAACCGGCTTCCGAGTGGACCTGGCGGGAAGACGATCCGTTGCAAGTCCGTCGGTCTTAGCAGGAAGATCAAACTTGGTGATAGGCTCACGAACAGTGAAAACGTGAAGCCGTCTCGAATTACATTGGACAGATTTTGCTTCACCAAAAAGTTACTGACCAGGCACGTCACTGAGTACGACAAGCTTATTATTTGAATCGCAATATATGCAAACTACCGGCCAGATATTCATTCCTTGGCGAGTCGATTAAACAACCTCAGATTAGTTGGATGAGGCTACAGTTTTGCACCACTAAGACTTTGTAGGTACATTAGTGCTAAGGGTTTGACTTAGGCGTCACGATTCTCCTGACTAGCTTTTAGAGTGTTACGTATCTCCTGTAGGCCTCCATGGCGATGTTGCAATAAATAAATAAAAACATTCGCTTGTGTATTCTCCATTCGCTCTCGGCATTTTCTCATGGAATGTTGCTCTTCTTAGAGGAGAGCTGCTCCAAGATTAGATATAGATGAGAAGATACGTCACTCATATCTTCTCTCGCTATTATTTTCACGCCAGAGTGGCCGTACTATCCACTGTGACGTAAGACTTCCTATTTTCTAGAGCGCATTCCGATCTCAGTCCTGACGAGGGCAACGAAGTGATTTGCATTAGTTGAAGTGAAAACCATCGATTGGCGAAGCTTGAACCAATAGTTGTGCGCGACATCTGTTGGAGAATCGATGCAATCTGTACAACCTTCACGAGTAGACTGTTGCGCTTGGACATGTTCCTCTTCGCCAGGCTTTGGTCCACTAGCTTTGGGCAGATTCACGTTCGATTGATGTTTTGCTTGAGCATTCTGTTCATATTCATTGTTTATACGTCAGTGGACATGGTTCATAAGGTGCCTGGTTTGCTTTAGTGCCGTTGTGTCTTTTACATGGGAAATTGCGCTGGCATCTGTGTGGAATGCAGGGTACTATGTAAGTAGTCTGAATTATTGTTTGATTCGTAGTCTCATCCGCTCCTTATTTCCACGCCGATTTGAGTTAAGCTTGATGCTTTGAGTGTCTTCATGGTGGCATCCGTTGTACTGCTAGACACCCTGGACATAGGTAATCGCATCAGCTTTTTCAGTATTACTATTAGCCAATATGATGCAGTACTTTTTTTTACGTTTTTTTCTATCCTCTTGGCTGAAAATTTTTATGTGAATAAAACCTTTATGCTCCGGTTTACGAGGCGTGGTTTTCTATGCGAACGAAAGCGCCATTGTGCATGCGATGTCTCAATTTTAAATACGCGCAGCAACGCTTTCTGCCCAAATGCTGCCGCTCATTTGGTTCGTTCCGTAGATTTGCAGTCCGCTTCTTCGGGTGATTGCCCAGTCCACAAGGTCTTTCTCTTTTGTTTCACGATGGCTTTTTGTCAGCGCTTATTGCTGATATGTACTCCACAGCCCCACTTCTTCGCGCCATTATGTTTTTGCCCAAGTATGCGGGGAAACTTGCACTGTCTATCTTAAGGACTCTTCATATCAACCGTATGTGCGCACCTAAGTTTTGGGACACGCTCAAGCGCGTCTTCTTTCAAGTGAATGAAGATTAGCGTATCGTAAGGTTTACTCAGAACAGGCTGCACGCGATTTATCGATCCTTAAGAACGTCTCAGATTCACCTAGATGCGGGCCTGAATTAATTGATGTTGATCTTAGGTCGAATGCTATGCCAGCAGATCAAATCTTTGCCTTCAGCGAGACCATTTCTTTCATAAGAAGCGAACGTTCGTGTAATAAGTTACGCGTGGCCTTTTTCCCCGGCAATGTGAACTGGTAGATCTTTGCTATTAACTCTATTATTGGTATACGAACGTAAAGGAAGACTTGAGTCTTTTTATTTAACTCCAATCTTATAAGCAAAAAGATGCGCTATGACAGGATTATCTGTGAAGACGTCAATACGTTGGCTCTCATTGCTGGCCATTGTGATTCCAAACAAGAAGCCGACGCTTTCCGTAAACGATTGTATTACTATTAAAAGACAGAGCGGGAATCTGCGTGTCTTTTTCTGCCTCGTCAAACTTTTCGCAAATGGGAAATTAAGACCCGACCCTTCTTGCAGCTGATTAAAACGAACACGAAGTAAATACACGTGTGCGTGATTAATCTGCGGGAAGAACTTGTTATGAAAAACTTATACATAGAGAGTGCATGCTGAATATTCATACTCACGCGAGCCCTTCGCTGATCGTGGGGTGCATCAGCTTCTCAATGCCGCACCGAGTTCAAGCAGCTTGAGTGCTCAAGCCTTTGACCTTTCTCCGCAGCGCCACCCATTTCACTGGTGAAGGTTCGGAAGGTGATCGTGAAGGTGAAAGTTCACCTTCTGTATTTCATACACTTGGAACGTATTCACGTGTGCCGACGGAATGTTGACGCTGCGCAGCCTTGCAAGTCAACTTTATGGTAACATTTCTGGAAAGAGGCAATTTGCCAGTTTTCATCTCTACAGGATTATGATTGGTCAGACATCGCGCCATTTTGAAGGCAAATTTGATTGGATTCAATGATTATGCGATGTCTGCCTCTCTAGCTCATTGACACGCGGTAAATTCGTCACATGGGATGTGTGCAACGACAGAGAAGAGCTCGAGCTAACATAGACACACAAGCACACGCATACAAGCTATACGCTAAAAACAAAAACGCAATAAGATGGCTAGCATTTTCACAATATGCCTCAAAAACGTTTTCTCTAGACTCCTTTTACTTAAAAGCTTTCGGTTCACATTAATGTTGAGCAGTTTCAACATTCTTCTTTTGCAAGGTTATTAAACTGTAAACTGAAGGATCCAAATTTACCAAAATCAATCGTTTTAATAATACATAACAAGTATTGTCATGGTTTAGGCTACTGATCGAACTATTATACTATTATACTATTATTCTATTAGCTATTATACTATTATACTATGCAGTTAAGGCGCATCATACGCAGTCGTTTTTAACATTACTTGTTCGGTTTACACTGATATCGCATTGCAGCTTTTCGTGCTTTAGAGAATGAAGAATACGTCTGCGTGACGTGTCTCGCTTAATTTTTGAAGCTGCCTTGACGGAAAACCTATTAGATGTACGGCGCAACTGAGGTTGAGCTTGGGCCTAGAGTTGACACTTTCCTAATCTGGGTCCTGGATACCAGAAACCCCTGTGTTTTGGGTTTCTTGATGCTGCAACAGCAGCTTAGCCAAGCACGGTTGCAAGTGGAGCGCTGAGGCTAGCCTATTGCAAAATCAGTCTGCGGGGTCTCGAATTATGCGCGTTCGCAGCCAAAGCGTTGCCTTGTCGCAGCAAGCCTTGGCTTGCTCATGTTAATAAGAAAAATTACTTGTTAGCCTCTGCAAGCGCGAGACGCTTGCGGGGATTTAACCTACTTATCCTATGAAATAGCTATTGAATTACACTTAAACTGATAAGGACTGCGGCCATAGGACAAGCTGTGTCCGTCGCTTTTCGCCAACCGTGGCTTGGCCCAACAATATGCTTTAGACAACTTCTTTGTAAGCACGGGGATCTTTCTTCCAATGATTACATTCCTCCTTCTTGAATCGCAAACCAGCCAGCTGTGAGGTTTTGTCCACTGTGTGGGACAAGGGAGCAATTTCTTGTGTCTGCGGAAGTTCGCAGTCACGTGATGCTCGGCAAGTATGGGCAAAACGCCGCTTGAAATAGAAGGGTAGGTGTTTCCTTGGCTGTCATTTTGGTGAAAGCAGCTAAAAATTAAGCTAGGATGTCATGGCCAACTTTACAGGGAAGGCGGTAACAAGGCTCCCAACTTATGCGCTACGTTCCAGTCCCATCTCCCGCTCCAGGCTAGGGCATTGGATGCGCACCCTTGAAGTAAGAAGAAGTCTTAAACTTTAGATTTAAAAGGTTCTTTCTGAAACGCGGTTTTGTGTGCTGTGACAACGAAGACAATCAGTATGCAAAACGAGCTTTACTGAGTCTAACCGACCACCTGGTTGGCGACTAAACCCGATTGAAGTCGCTCGATTGCGCAACTCTGTATATGTTTCATTGAAGCTGACTTCGGAAATCTTAGACAGCCTTAAGTTCGCTGAGAAACTAATGACCTGTTATTAAACACTTCAAAAAGTATTGCGGACAAAAAATATCACATCGAATTATTCTTGGCTTTCTTGGGACTAGTGTACTGTGCATACCGAGATTGCAACTGAGAAAGCTCTGAGCATTCTCTCCGTCTCGACATAAGATAGCCGCTGCATCATAGGGCAAAGGGCAAGAAGAAAGAGCAAGGAACCAATCAATTCTCTTTGTGCGTCGCACACCAAAGGCGCGTGAACCCTAGCGATCGCATTTCTGACGCATTTTTCGTCGGTCAGTTCACTGCGTGTGTGGCTTCAGGAGCGGAGATGTTCTTACGAGACGATTTCATGATTGCCTTCGAGATGAAGGGAAAGCATGGTGACGTCGAGGAAGTCATCTACGAAGAAATTTCGCACCAGAAGCAAGAGGAAGATTTATTAAGCATGTGCAGTGCCAACAGTAGCAGTGACCAGTCCGCGGGGGAGTTTTATCAAAAAAGGTCAAGTCTCTCAGCTATCGAGTATGTGTTAGACTGTAACTCCTGCCATAGCCTTGAAAACTCAAGTAGCGACTTTTCTTCCGTATATGTGGATATGAGGCCATCTCAAGCGTTTGACGATGAGTTCGTTGCTAATAAAAATGTCTTTCTTACGTATTCGTCGACTGAGGTCCAACCACGGGAATCGAGTTTAAGTAGCTCGGCAAGCAGCAATGCCGATGACTTCGTTGTCGGCAAATGTGCGTTAAGATCTGCTAAAGAACTATGCCGCCTCTCGGAAAGCAGCAAAGACACGGTTTACGTAGAAATAGTTTCCACCCTACCAACCACTGAGTTCGTGAATGCCCGCACGACTCGCGAGTCAGACAACCCGGTGCTGCGTCAAGACGTGCTGACCGGACATGTCCCTGCTCTCCCGCTTGATCCTGATCGTAAAGTTTCCAAATCGCACACCATCCCACGTACTTCTTCACTTAGCAACGTCAGTAGGATGCACAACAGAAATAGCGTTTACGGGCAAGGGCCAGTGCTAGAAGTGTATGGCATGGCCGATAAAAAGTGTCGCTTCAAGCAGGAGTGTGATCGCTCCATATCAAGGGACGATTCTCCTGTGAGCTTATATGAGAACTCTGTCTTAATGTCACGCCCTTTGCAAGCAACGATGCCGCTCAATGTGCCGTCAGTCGGGAAAACTTCTTGTTTGGACCAAGTTTACGAAAATAATCTGATATCGTTTGAAGACGAGGCAACGATGCATAGAGTTGAAGTTTTCGCTGATATGAAACGTCAAACAACAGGCACTCTAGGATGGCTGGATGTCACTTCAAACTCATCGCATAACTCATGGTATCAAAACGTGAAGCGTGACAGTTTAGACAGCGTTTTCGCCGACTTGGCGTGTCAAGAAAACGTTGGTTGCCTCAATGAATCCTTGAATGCTTGCACGCATCATCCGCACAGCTATGTTGACCACTCCAACACGGATGCCCGCTCCTGCAGCAACCAATGCGATAACTGCAGATATTCGCAAGCTTCATTTCAGGGTTTGCCTTTTTCCAAATCTTCTTGTTCAACGCTAAGCAGTGGACATGGTAGTACCAGCAGCATCTCGTCAGGTGATATCTCTGGTCTCTCGGTTTCAATCAGCCCTCCTCCACTGCCCAGAAACCCACCAAGTCGGTCGCAATCTCTTAAACGACCCCAGAGTGCGTATTTTCATAACGCTTCTTACTTGATGTTTAACTATTTTCAGGCATACTATCTTGGATTGCACATTGTTGCAAAAGCATGTCGTCAAGCTATCGACCTGGCAGTACGTAGCGTAGCGCAGCACACAAATGCACTAAACATGAGGCCTGCTTACGTGAAGGTAAACACGGATGCTGTTCGTATTGATGGCTTAAAAGCGCCATGGGATCCGCTTGCAAGCTTTCTAAAAGATGAAATTATTAACTTGGAAGTGGTAAACATAAACGCTACGTACTTAGGGGTTGTTGTGTGCAGACCTGGCGAGGATGCCGTGTGCTACGTCCTGCAGAGCGAAGAGTCACAGGCTATCTACGAAGCGGTGAAGGATACATTTCGGTCTGTTCCTAAGGTTCGTGTGATATTAATAATCTTATTTTGTTGCACTCAACGAACATGTAGCGACGTTTTTGTCTTCATTAACAATAGGCAAGCGAGATTCCATAATGAGCAGAGACAGATAGTACATGAAGTTGATCTATCAAATGGCAATGCACAGGAAACTAATGGCTTAATTTGCCCGTAAGTTTACTGATGGAACTATTTCCACTTTTGCTACTGCTGAAACTTTTGGTGACACTATGACTACTACTACTGCTTCTACCACCACCAACACTACTGCCGCCACTACTACTACCTCTATCTCCACTACCTCTACTACTACTACTACTACTTCTACTACTACTACTACTACTACTACTACTACTACTACTACTACTACTACTACTACT
>QQSS02210007.1:0-11491 GCA_003687565.2 Craspedacusta sowerbii
TATATATATATATATTACTCGTACATACTTGTACATTTTTTCTTTAGCGCAAGGTTGAGGAGTTGGACGGAACGGTCTCGCAGTAGCCGATGCGTGATGGTGAAACGTGCTGTCATGCAAGTTCAAACTCAGTTTGGAGCAAGCAGTCGCCACACCCGCAAGATTGACTATGGATATCTGCTGTTTTAAAAATGCCATAAATGAGGAAGTTTTTTCTTTTCTCACTGTTTTTCCTTCTGTCCTTCTCTTAATTGCTTTGTGGGAAATGTCACGTTGGCCCCCTCTCAAGACCACCTTTGCAACCACCGGATTTTTTTAGATCATGCAGCGGCAATTACTGCTGCCTCCAAGTCGAAGTCTCAACCTATCAATTCTCTTACCGATTCCTTCCTGGCCCGGTCAGTTGGTGCATGGCATACGTCCGCATAAAATCAAGGAACAAACGTTTTCCTCAGGTCTACAACTTTTGGAATTTCCAATAAATTCGTTAGCGGACATATGGTGACCTAACAAAAAGCTCGCTGCGAAATCACATTGAGTTGTGTATGTGCACACTTCAGGAGGTGGCTTTGTGCTAATGTCTGTTATGCCTCAACTCATCTTAAGCTATTTTTTGTTATCTCTTAAGCTATATATCCCCCAAAATCAAGTACACTTAGGGCCCTTGAGCTGGTTATTGAACTGCATTATTCTGTTAATGTGCAGTCATGGTTGGCTTTGCGAACATCGTAGTACAGGTATCTCAATCCATGATCGTGGTAACGACTAGGGTGTGACATGAGCTTTATTCTAGCCATTGTGGTGTACTGTTAAATAATTTACCTAAGCAGCATTCTTTGTGACTTAATGCACCGAATTTATTTTTTTCATTCTCGATGAGAAATATTACATGTACACTTGTGTAGGTATTACTCTGCACAACCATTGAAGTATCTCATTCTTCATTTTCAGTAAGCCACACTTTTTCTCAACAAGCTTTGGGATTAAAGTACACTGCAGATTGCGATGAGCATTGTGCAAAAATAGGCATTACATAAAAATACAACAAGGAGGTATACTTTAACACCGACTTATATGAACTAAACTTTTACTATGGTTTTTTACGGTCTCATTGTAATTATGTACAACGTAGGACACACAGAAGGTATGGAGGTATAACGAAATGCTAATTGTAAACAAGTGATTGGAAGGTTACTGCAAGCACACATCATTGTTATCGATACACCTTAAAAACAAAATTAGTACGATTTTTTTGACTAGTAGGAGAGGGTAGGCAAAGCCTGGGCTTTTCCTTCTTGTTTTGTTTTGTTATGTTTCCAAGATTTACTCAGAACCCAAATAAAGACAACGCGAATAAACACATTTCTCTCGACTCTGACTCTAACGCTATTCTCTGATCAAGCACGTTTTTTTTCTCGCTCAACTGGTGCGCAAGCGCAAGTTAAATAACAAGGCAACCTCCATGATAAAATATTGTAATCTCTATAATGAAATCTCCCTAATGTTCGTGCGTCATTACAGTCCTTCTTCCTAAAGTTGGTTTCACTGTCTGTACCTTTGAGCTGGAGCGTGTCGACCCTCTGGATAGCGTCGCTAAACCGGCACGGGTGATACCACGACAGGTTCGCGAGCTGTGCCCGGGTCCCAAATGTCACTCTTTATTTGATTTGCATGCCTTCGGACAAACCCTTACTGGGTTGTAACCAAATAATTGACTTTGCCCAATACTTCGGAAACGGTGCCTCTAATCCATTTCACTCCAGCGCCAAAGTTCTTGACGAGAACTGCGGATCTAACTGTAAACGAGCGACTTGCTGTAGGTGGGACATAAGTATTCCTTCTTGTAGGTTTGTTCATCTGGTCACGCGCTTGTGGACGAAGCAAGTCGAGGTTTATTCTTAAGTGACGACGCATCAATAACTCACAGGGTGGCAATCCCGTCCAAGGGTGAGAGGTTATTCTGTAGTGTATGAGAAAATTTCTTAATGCATCTATCTCCTTCCTCCCGGTCAATACGGCCTTTGTCATCGCCTGCTTAAAGGTTTGTACAAACCGCTCCACTTCTCCATTAGACTGTGGGTAATAAGGAGCACTCCTAATATGTGTTGTCTTCCGCTGTCTGCAGAAATTCTCAAACTCTGTTGATGTGAACTGCATGTCGTGAACACTGGTTTCACATTGACCATGCGTAGCAAAAGTATCTTTCAGGATCTCTATGGTTTTCTTAGAAGTAGATGACGTAGGTACAACAATTGGTGTGCGTCAATAGCAACGAACCAAAGCTTCCCCAAAAATAGACCTGCAAAATCAACATGCAGTCTTTGCCAAGGGCAACTGATCATTTTCCAAGGTATACGTGCAAGGCGATTCGGTTGCTTCTGTGTAGACTTGCAAGTCTCACACTTGCTGCAAGTCGCTTCGATGTCAGCGTTCAACTGTGGCCACCATACGTGCGTGCGCGCGAGCATCTTCATGCGCACCATCCCAAAGTGTGCCTCGTGCAATGCGCTAAGAATATTTGCTCTTAGTGCAGGCGGAGTGATGACGCGCATGCCCCACATTAAACATCCATTCTCGATGGTGATATCGTTGCGGCGACTGTAGTAAGGCCAGGTTCCTTGCCGTGCAGAGTCCATCCAGACAACACGAATCGCTTTACTTTCTGCAAGATCGGATCACTCACAGTGTGCTTTGCCACAACGGACCTGTCCGCTAAAAGATTTCCCAATTGCTGGCTAATTACGTTTGTGGCCTCAACAACATCTACGTCCAAGGGTTAGCATTCCTCCCTCGGTAACCGTGATAAGCCATCAGCATTGCCCATTTGGTCTGCAGGCTCTTAGCTTATCAGGAAATTATACCCCATCAAGCGCCCATCGCTGCAAGCGTGCAGCAGTTACGTTGTTGACTCCATTCTTCAAACTGGAAATAGTTGTCAAAGGTTTGTGATCAGTTTGAAGTACGAACTGGCGTCCGTAAAGAAACTGATGAAATTAGCTGACGGCATATACTACCACCAGTGCTTCCCGCTCAATCTGTGAATAGGTTTTTTTGTACAGATGACATAGTCTTTGATGCATAACATGTCGTTCTCCGTGCCATCCTTGTAGCGATGAAATAGTGTTGCGCCAACTCCGTAGCTGGACTCTTCTGCTGCAACGTATAATTCTTCGCTGGGATCATAATGAGCTAGATACCCCGCGTCTGTGAGTGCCTTCTTTAGTAAGTTGAACGCGTCCTCGCACTGCTTCGTGAACTTCATTGAAGATCCTTTAAAAGGTCGTTAAGAGGGGCTGTTAATCGTGTAACCGAGGCAAAAATCATCCATGGTAATGTATCATACCCAAGAATGCTCTAAGCTCCGATTCTGTTTTAAGTGTAGGCATCATCAGGATCTCTTAAATTTTCTTTCGAGAAGTAAGAAATCAATTTTTGTCGATCGCATAACCTAGGCACTCCACACTGTCTTGCATAAGTTTGTATTGCGGCAACTGCAAACGGAAACCATAATCCATAAAACACTTTAGAACGTCGTACAAGTTAGACATGTGTTCTGCATCGTTCTTTCCGGTAACGACAACATCGTCAATATAAGCAGCTACATGGGACAGTCCTTGTAACATAGTATCCATTGTTTTCTGAAATATAGTCGGCACCGAGGCTATTCCAGTTGGCATACGATTAAACTAAAATAAACCCCTTTGCGTGTTTATAGTCGTAGCAATCATGCTAACGTCATCTAACTCAATCTGCAGAAATGCGTCCTTCGGATCGATTTTAGTAAACTTCTCCCCTCCACTAAGAAGTGCGAAAACTCATTAGGCAATGGAAACAGGCAATGACTTACATCCAGCTGGATGTTTATGGTAACGCTATAATCGCCATGTATACACAGTCCATTGCTGGGGTTGTGCACGGGAAAAATGGGCGCAGCGAAATCAGAATGGTCAGCAGGCGCTATAACCCCTTTTTGTACAAGACGGTTTAACTCTGCTTCAACTAGCTCTTTATTTGCAAGCGGTAAAGGACTAGCCTTAAAAAAAACTTTGGCGTTGCACTAGCTTTGAAGACTAGCTGGGCTTTCAGTTTGCTATAATGCCATAGACCTTCCTAAAATGATGTAGGATACTTGCTTATAAAAGTTGCCTCCAGCTCACTATACGAAGAAACATTGTTTGCTTCCGTGTAATATACTGCGTTAAGATCTGATCGCAATAAATCTATCCAGCTTCTACCAAGCCAATTGCGATGCCCATCTACTGCCACAAATAATTCGCAATCAGTAGTAACACCCTTAAAACAAACTCGAACAATCGCTTTCCCTTTTATTGGGATCTGGCTGTTAGTGTAGCTAACTAACTTGATGCTGGTTGCTGTCAGGGGTGGTGAACCGATAGCTAAATACATTGCCCAAGTTATTACGGTAGGCGCACAGCGGTATCTAATTGCAGGCTCATGTGCCCTCCACTAATCTCCACAATAACGTAGCGCGCATCACTCCTTGATGATGCAATGGTAAGGATTCTTCGTCCTGATCTCCACTAACGTGATGCAGGTGCTGATTGTGGTCAAGTTTAGCGCCACGCTTCCCAGGCGTTGGTTGGCTGGTCTTGCATACGGCTTAAATGGGGCCTCGTTTGCCACAAGCATTGCAATTTTCATTCCGAAAACGGCACTCTGTCCGGAAGTGTTCTTTTGACCCACATCTATAAGCCTGGCTTAATTGGCCCTTTGTTCTTTTTCCGTGCCTGCTTTAATCCGCCATTCGGGTAACTGCTAACATAATCGATCAGAGGTAGTGGCATTGTTCCAAGGTTGGACGATTCGCGACTAGCGATTTCCATTCCTTGTGCCACGTTAATCGTTCGATAAAGGGTTAGCATTCTCTTCTAGCTCTGTGTGTTTGTGTGTGTTTGTGTGTGTGTGTGTTTGCTACGTATGTCTGAAGACGAAAAACCCGAAAGCTCTTCCCAGAGCACTCAATACTTGAAACCTCTTAAAGCAGCATAGTTTTGTGTTGTAGCCAGCACGTAAGAACAAGATTCCTTTCTAGTCTAAAAAATAGAAAGGAAAACAACAATGAGTCCTCTACACCGTGCTTATAAGTACGCCTCGTCCAATATAGGTTGACTTGTCTAGGCAGCGTTTTTGCTTGACGTAATTAGTAAGTGTAGCACAATCACGCTGGTTTTTTTTAAATACACTACTCTTGGCGAGGAGTGCATGTAAATGCATTCACACATACGACGTCATCGAAAAGTAATGTTCTAATTAAGAGAGTGAGGGGGAAAAAAGTCAAAGTCAGAGATGAGTGCATGCATTAAGAAAACAAAATAGTAAAGGCGTTTATGGACTGGTGGCGCCACGAAGTCGATCTACGAACCTTTTCCAAGATAGATCAACAAACAATGTTACTTGATAATTAGACACATTCAGAAGAATGTTACAGTTATAATAGAGTGCTAGTGCCACTATGCGCAGGGAATAAAAAGTATGGAATAAAGCTTACCATTTTCAATAGAGGATAACGTGGGTCTAAAATCTTAGGTCGTTTTTCTTATGGGCAACTTGCAGTGCAGAGTGGGAGAGAGAGAGAGAGAGAGAGAGAGAGAGAGGGAGAGAGAGAGTGAAAGAGAGAAAGTGTGTTTTAATGCGATTCGAGATAGCAGTGAAGGACCGAGGGCCATAGTTTATCTTCAATATTTACTTATGTCCATGACGGGCTAGACTCCTCTTACGCTACATTTCATGTGAAGTAAATGCTACGAGGATGTACTTTGGGCTAGGTTGAAAGCATGAAGATTGGGGGTTCGCTATTTCAAGCATTTGTCGAGGGTGAATAATAGGAACATTGAACAAGGTAAAATTTTTTTTTTAAACTCTGAACTTTTACCACACATTCAAGGGTACTGAGTAATTAGATGAAAGACTCTTGGGTCTGCGGACGTCCTGAAGTTGTCTTTTCATCAGCTCGCAAGTGGGAATGTGCGGTGTCTAAGTTTCATAGACTGTCTTGAATATGGTTAGGCGCGTAAGGGTCGAAAGTCGTGTGCCACGCTTGCTTATAGTCAATTTAAAGACATTTTTATTTGGAATTTGCGGTACGATAAGGTTTTGCATAGCCGCATAAGTTGTAGAGAGTCTTCGTTTGAAGTTGTTAATAGAGTGGTTTTAAAAGAAAAATATTAGGCCTGTTCTGGAAGATATTTAATACATCTAGATAGAACGGCAGCCAGTCATCTTGTTCAGGCATCGACATGGTAGGGGAAAGGTTATTTGCTACATGCTGCCACTGTAAATGGTTGCGCTAGTTTTAGCTATGAGCTTATCCAGTTCCTAGCGATGTGAATGAGCACCTCATTTGCGTCAATAGTATTTCCTTCAAATTATAAGCGTAATGCCATTGCTTGTGACGATAGGTGAAGAATTACAGTTGATTAAATTTTATCAGTGTGGTAGGTTTAGAACTCCAGAGACGACGCTACTTAGAGTCCAAACAAGCTCTGTATTTATGGCTTATAGTAGAAGTAGATTATGAGCTGTGTACAGAATACAGACGTACAGAAAATGTCTTCCGCTTTACTTTTGGTTTGGACTGCTCCAGAAGCTAGCTGAAAATTGCCCAAAATTTCTTAACGTTGTGGCATAGAATAACCATCTTTAGCGGCATAGAAAAAACTCGGGAGTTCAAAAGTTTGAGAAATCGTTTGAATTGCCTCTGGGAATGCAAGGAAGAATCTAAAGGTATTGTGAGGAAAGATCGAAGTACCTTCGCGATAGATAAGAACTGGTTAGAGAAATTATTATATATGCATATCCATGTGTGTCACCATGAACGTTAACATAAACGTAACCTTGTTTATACACTGCTATATAGATCTTATAGCATTTTTTCTAGTTGGGAATCCCTGCACGATGATGTTAGTCAAATTAAATCCTATCTTTGCTGTAACTCGTTTCCATCCAAAGTCATTGGTGGCATGATAAGGATGTTTTCTGATAATATCAACAGAAAAAGTATTTGGGACAATATTGGTCATAAGAAACCGCCCATCGAAATTCTACGGGCGCTCCTCGTGCCGAGTTAAGCAGCAACTAAAACAATATTCATAAGAAACACTTTGCTGACTTCGATCTTGCTATTATCTTCAAGTCTTCGTGTTTTCGATGTTCGATGGACAAAAAAGGCCAGTGGTCTCAAATTGATTCTTATTTTTGTTCTGCTCCAATTACATTTTGGACGCACGTTTATACGGACAACACCATCACCTCATTAAATACAGGAAAAGAATAAACTGCTCATCAAATAGCTATAAACAGGGACACACATGGCAACATCATCAGACCCATGTTGACCCAGTATAAAATTACGTTTACGGATGGCATAAACATGACTAAGACTGTAATTAAAATACTAACGACATTACACGCCCGTACTTAAAACGGACTACGAATGTTCAACACTATCGACATTGAGCTCCTTATTTATGTTCACAGATAAGTTGTCACTGCATCATGTGTCCCGTGTTGTCTACAAATATACGTGTACTAGATGCAATTCTACGTACATTTGTAAAACCAAACGACACACACAGAAAAAATTCTGTAAACATCAGGAGATGTCACCACTGAATGGTAAAATCATCCATGGTCAGTGCTCTAATCCTGTCAGAAAACACATGCTCTCTTGTGACACTACTGCAGCATTGTCAGATTTTTATATTCTCAGCAGGGATGATAATAGGATAACCTTAAGAATCAAGGAAAGCCTTTTCATTAAAATTGATTGCCCCACCCTGAGCATCCAGGGGCAGTCATACCCTTTCAAGCTGTTTTTATAGTTCTGTAATTTCACTCTTGCATTTCATTAAAGATGTGTCTTTAATGTTTTCTTTTTCTTCACAGCCTAAAGATGACAATAGATTTTGTCGAAAGCTCACAAAAAAATGAGGATGTTCTTCGATGTTATCATATATAAATATATAAAAGATTATGTATGGTGAATATGTACAGTATGTTGTGTGGTCTCCAGTTTATAAGATGATTAAGTAATATAAAGATGGTTAGTTTATCTTTTACGCTGCTTTCCCCAGCTGATCTAGTGGGCTCGACGCGTTTGTTGGGTCAATAGCCACGCGGCAATTAGGCTGTCCTTGAAACCTGCTCCGCAAATAGACGAGCGACTACGCGTAGAAGTATTAATTGGGCATGACGCATGAATTGAACTGGACGCACAGTTCAAACATGTCTATGTACATGGTAGACATTCCTGCTCGTTCATGTGAGCCGGCTCGTTAAGTCTGACGAGTATCATAGCCTTTAAATAGTGCTAATTACATTATTTATTGAAATATACGTACAAGGCCACAAAATTCTTTCAAATATGCATGGATTGGCTTATAAAAAGGAATACTATCAAACATTTGTATTAAAACTTTACGACCTAACGCACAAGTAATTAGCGCGTCAGCGAATGTCGCGTTACGTGTAACATATATTCTCAATGTGTTGAAAAGTATATTAGTTCTTGTAACTAAACTAGCAGTAAGTGAAAGTGGAAATCGGCCGCGCAGATTTTAGCAAATGCAATATCAATTTAGCTTTGTTTTGCTACACACAAGGACCGTTGCATAAACTGGTCCATTGTAGACGACTGATATGTTGTGAGGTTACGGAGTCGGCCTTAGTAACTGAGTGGATATATTTTCTCAGTACCCACAGTAGCAGGAACGCCATTTTGTCGAGGCTCCCCTGCCTTTATACTTGGCCGGACAGTTCGAATATGCCGGTGCACGTTATGCGTAGAGCCGGCTCTGAATGACATCTTGAATCGGCAAATTGGCAGTGAGATTTCACCTTTCACAAATGACTTCAAAAATTATTCAAAACGCTGTTGTTTTCTGAGTTTGCTGGTTTGCAGCTGTTCTTACTATCCTCCGAGCTTCGAGTGGGCTACTCTCGCTATATTTTCATTCTCTTGTCTAGGCATTCGTTCCTCGCTCGAAGTAAAATTATACTGCAAGTTTGACACCACGTGTATCAATACCAGTTATAGCCTGAATCGGGACTATAGATTCTATAGGCTTAATTGAAAAATTCAAGAGCCGGCTCGTTCACGAACGGACGAATCACAAGTCCCAGCAGCATTGGACTACATTCAATTATGGACCTAGAGCCAGTCTTTTCTACGGCCACTCGAAAACGTTGCGCCATGCACGGGCCACTGCTACCAATCAGATCACCTTCTTTGGTATTTAACAGAAAATCCTCCTATACTCAGGACCAGGCATGCTTGTTCACGCGACACGAATGAGCAACTACAACGAATAGAACAATGTTGTCAAGCAAACTACCTGTTCTTGAATATTAAAAAGACTAAACATATCATATTTGCCAGAAACAAAGAGCTTGACAGCTTGCCACTTGCATTACCAAATCTATGATAAAGTGGAATTTCTATTAAACATGTTTATCATACAAAATTTTTAGGTATCATTCTTGACGAAAGCTTATCCTGGAGTAGCCATACAAGGCTGATTGACTCTAAGGTATACAAAAATATGGGGATGATAGCCAAGGCGAGAAACTGTTTCACTACTGAAGCTGTTAGAAGTCTGTATTTTGCGTTTGCTCATCCATGTATTTGATTCGGGAATGTGGCTTTGGCAAGCACTAATAAAAGTAAACTATCTAAGTTACTTAGACTACAACAAAGAGCAGTACGAATTATATCCCGTGCTGATAGAACTGCTTATTCGAGACCTCTGATGATCTACCATAAAAAAGTAAATGTCTATGAGTAAAATATTCTAAAAACCTTTACTTTTGTTTGTAAACATCAGCAGAATCTGCTGCCAGCTGTCTTTTTATCTTATTTGCGGTCAGTTATTCATCGCCATAATAGCGGCTTTTCAAAACCTCTGCTGCTGGTGATTGAGTACCGGATTTTCTACCGTCCCAGATTTTGGACTGTCCCAGGTCCGCGACTGTCGCACCTGTTCGACCGATCAACTTGCCTTATCAGATAACAGTAAATGGCGGCTCGTTGGCTACCAAAAACTTTTAATGGACCTACTTGTTATGGTTGAGCAGTCAAGAAGCGCCCGTAAAGAATCCGTGACATTCCTGCGCATTCTTGCGCCTCCATTGTGGCAAGGGGGGATGTTTTGCCACGGCAAAATGAACGTACTAAACAGACAGCCATGATTTCGAGGGAACACTTGGTACAAATTTGGATGGTGGGCACCATCTGGACTTTTAGTGACCCGGCCTTCATGAACCGATACCCGCGCATTCAGTCCATCGCCAATTTCCGAGCATCTCCTGCATTGAAAATACGACGCCATATTTCCATTAGCTAGTCTCTTTGCTTTGTTTTTGACTTTTTTGAAAGATGTAAAATCGTCCGATAGCGTTCTGACGTTTGTTAGTTACCCTACTGGTAAGCGAAAGTTTAGCTTCTCGCCCAGAGGCCCTTATCTATAGAACAGGATAAATTGCACTGCTGCCAAAGAAAGTCAAACCCTGATCACGTTTAACGATGAGATAAAGTAGTTACTTCTTCATTTAACAACTGTTACACCCCATTGTCATTGAGTTTATACATATCTTAAGCATTAAATTGCCGTAAGTGACTAATGGAGTTTACTTAACTTAATGTAATTCTATGTTTCTGCGGATACAGGATAGACTCGTCGGGTTAGATGTATGTCCATCTAATACCTAGTTACCCGCCAAACCCGTTTTCAGCGTTACCTTACGCTACGTTATGGTGCTCCATGAAAAAACCGACGGCTTTCTCGGAGAACCTATCTGAACATTAAGATCTGAAATAAAAGAAACTACGCTTGATGTATTTCTTGTTACGAGTTGCGTATTGTATGATGGATTTTTTGTTATGAGATGCGTTTTGTTTAATTGTTAAATATGGAGAATACATGACAAGGAAAGAAAGAAAGAAATGTGGGAATGTGCATTTCAGACGATTTTTGACTATGGGCGATTATTATGATTATTGACGACTATGATTATTGACGATTATGGATTAGAAAATTGCCTTGGCAACAATCTTGAAGTCAACGCAGATTAAAGATATTGGGCACCACTTGCTCATGTCGGTCCTTCTATCTTACCATCGTATTTTGCAATATTCCCATTCTTTCTTTTTTTTTTTAAATTAAAGATAATCGTAATCCGTGGCGTTTTTTATTTTTAAGGATTAAAGATTAAGGCCATCCATGATTGGGATTGGTATAGGTTGTGATCTTCCTGAATTCCACATAAAGGTTCAGTCGTGAGTTCCTGCAAGGTTGGTGCATTTCAAGGTTAAGAGATTCTTCCAGGTGCGACGGCTTTTAGAGGAAACGATTTATGTTCTGTGTGGTGTATTTGTGAAGGGGTGTATAATTTAGAGTAATATATAAATACATACATATATATATATATATATATAGATAGATAGATAGATAGATACGTATGTATGTATGTATGT
>QQSS02210018.1:0-11490 GCA_003687565.2 Craspedacusta sowerbii
ACACCACACCAATGACGAAGCTGATGAAGAACATGAGAAAGAAATGTGCCAGCACAAATCGGTCCAACGAACTAAAAGGAAGAGAATAACTAGAGAAATAAAATTACCTAAAACAATACACGGAAGGTGTAATTACAATTAACTAATTTTAATGCCGAAGAGAAGCAAACATCAGAGGAAATCAAACTGCGAGGAGCCGGTGCAACAAGATCTGCTGCTCAGCGCACATAGATTCACCGAAGCACTGGCCGACCCCCGACCTTGTGCAAGTTCTCTACTGAAGAAATAACTTGCTAAAGAAACATTCATAGAACAACACGTGAATACCCAAGGATTGATTGATTGATTGATTGAGTTAAGAACCAAATCCAAACTCTGTCTGGCTGGCATCTATAGAAGAACACGTAAATACTGAACACTTGATTGATCGACTGATTTAGGCACCAAGTCCAAACCTGCCTGGCCGGCTTTATAGAGCTATACGAAAATACCCGACGATTGATTGATTGATTGATTTCGACACCAATCCAAAATCTGCCTGGCTGGCTTTACAAGAAGAACACGTGAATACCCAACTATCGATTAATTGATTGATCGATAGATTTAAGTACCCAATCCAAACTTTACCTGGCGGGTATTTATAAAACAACACGTGAATACCCAAGAATTGATTGATTCATTGATTAAGCAACGAATCCAAACTCAGCCTGGTTGGCTTTATAGAGTAACACTTACATACGGAGCGATTGATCGATTGATTTAAGCACAAATCCAAAATCTGCCTGGCTGGCTTTACTGAAAAACACGTAAATACCCAACGAGCAACGATTGATTGATTGATCGATAGATTTAAGTACCCAATCCGTATCTTCCGTAAACTAGAGCTACTCTTCCGAGATCGTAAATTTTATGAAATTTTGCGATATCTAACGAGTTTGGATTTAAGGGATCGTTTGTTTACGATTTCCAGTTTGAAAAAATTCCCAGTTCAAACACATTGAGTCGTTCGAATAACGATCGAATTTTATGTTCTACTTTAGTAAGCTATCAAATGTCATTTGCATTTATTTTTTCGTTTCGTAAGCTACTTTGGACTGAAAAAAATAAAACGCGATGTTGGGAAGTTTAATTTCTTAAAACTGCAATTTTGTTAGCGGATACGCCATCCCGGAGGATTAGAATTTCCTGCTTCCACTGGAGGCCAGGGTCGTTCTAGTGCAGACTAGTGCGGATAGTTACTACTCTGCACTAAAACAACCTTTCAACATTTCTATCAAATAAAACTAGGTACCTAGGTATTCTATTGGTCTCCCGGCTCTCATTTAAGCCTCATATTGCCCAGCTGTCGAAGAAACTTGGACGAGCCAAAGGACTTACATCCAAATTGCGACATTATGCTGATACGCAGACAATAAGGACACTTTACTGCAGCCTATATCACACTCACATGACATATGGATGCCTTACATTGGGTCTTACTATCAAAAGCGAGCGTCTGCACTGCGCAACCTAGCAAAGAGCAGAAACCTCTACCTTCAAAGGGCACTGATTTTTTTTGTGAACGATCTGAATGCATTAATCGGGATATTGAGCATCCTTTCCTTTCTGATACATTAATGGCAAGACTATTAGTTTATCGATAACTTAAGTGTATTTAACGAATCACTTATGATTTTTGCTTAGGTCATTTGGTATGTCTCTTATTGGTGGTCTTCGCTATAAGCTATCCTTTCTGCCAGACACTTACGATTGTACAATCCATTACTACGTGCCTATTCAATGGTTCCGTTTACGGAGTTTTCATGAACGCTTTTCTTGGTTTTCTGGCTAGGTTGTTCGGAACATAAGGCAACTGCAAGTTGAGATGCTTTATCCGTATCCATTGCTGAAACATGTACGTCACCAAAGAGCGCAATTCAATTACTGACATCAATTCATTTGTTGTCTCCTCAAAAATAAAAGTAATTTTGAAGTTGCGTTATTTGATTAAGGGTGGCGTTCCAATCTGATTAGCTTTGAGGATGTCACCAGCCCCTATAAGATTGTTGGAATTACTTGACGCTTACACTTACGTTCACGCTTTACGTTATAATTTTTGACAACATTCAAGCTGCTGATGATTTCAGCTTTCAGCACGAGGAACAAAAAGATTTTGCAATCGCTAACTTGCCACGCATATAATATCAGGAGCGAAAATTCTTGCTCATTGTTAACTCGCCCTTAGTACCCTGTTCGCTCCAATCACCAAGACAGGAACGATTCTTTATTGCGAGGTGTTTTAACTGACGAATTTAGTAAGCTCTTTGACTAGAAGTTGGCTTAGTTTGATTCAAGTGAGCTTACTCTGTAATTTAGCAATCTTCAAGGACAGAAAGCTAGCGTCGCCTCAATTCTTGCGAAACCATACGAACTCGTGAAGCTATGCTTGTGATTCATCAGCAAAAAAAAAACAACATAATAGTTAAAGTATCGGAAAGCACCGTTCGTTTTCCGAGACAAGCGATACGATACGATTCAGGTCTGACGAAAAAATTTCCGATACGATCCAAGCGAGCGAAATGAACGATACTTAACGGAACGGAACGGACCGATCCGAGCTCTTCTTATCGTTCCGAGCATGCCTGCGCTGGGGACCTAACTGCTTTCATTAATTTATTAACTTCAAGATTTTTGCATTTTCCTGCTTCTTTTAGTTCTTTTAAAACAGACGCGAATCAGCCGTAAATTGCGCCGAATGAAGTAAAGCTTGACTTTTCACCGAAATCAAAAATACGGCTTATGCTCGCATCTGTCTTTGCTCCCGTGTGTCTTGTTCAGATATCTTTTGTAGCATGAAATTTCTCACCGAGGTCGTTAAGACCGCCAAACAAACCCTCGTCATGCCGGCTATCAATGCTGCTAGCGAAAGAACTTGCTTTGCCTTTGAGGGAGTGAAAACCATGGAGGTAATCGTAACTCTACGTTAAAAAATGCGATCGACAAAAACGGACTTAGGTCTCAACAACAAGTGATTCTTCGTATCCAAAAGGCAGCATTGACAAGCTTTATTTTATCGCGATTGAGAACGAACTTACCGAATGATCATATGGATTTTTTTCATGTCATGCTTTAATTAGTTAGTATGTCACTTTTAAAAATTAAAATCGATGGAGTTTTGTCAGCATTCTTCTCCCCCCCCCCCCCAAAAAAAAACTATGTTATTCAAAGTAGTGCTTTAGCCTTCAAATAATGCATTACTATATTACATTTTATACTCGAATATATTTTCCCTTGAAACTAGATTATATTTTCTGGGCCTGTCATCTAAGCCCACGGTAGTCTTGGGAAAAACGACGCCTTGAACCGTCTTAAATCAAACTTTAAAGTATTTGTATGGCGGACATCGTTAGCCAACTTAGCACCAGCTGCACTTCTAAAGAAAGCTGGGATTACGTTAGAGGACATCTAACTTGCATTCTCCGAGAGTGCTTCCTTACCCGCTCGATCATGGCAGCTGGTACCAGTTTTAACTGACCGCCGCGATTTCAGTACTGCTTAATCGGCTTTTTCCTCCCTCCATCAAGGGCGCACCAATGACTGAAGGAATCAACGGAAGTTGCATATTCATTGCTTAAAAATCACATTTATCTACAGCATTGGTTTTCAAAATCGACTTTTTTTTTTAATTATACTAACCTTTCGGTGCATAATCTTACAAATTTTCATATTATCTGACGATTTCATTTGCAAATACCAGTCTCAAACATTATATCAAAAAATAGGTTTCAAAAGTTCAAGGACTAGTCACTTCATTCATAATTTAATTCCGGAATGAAGCTTTCACTAGGCACGAAAACTTAATCCGAAGTAACTGCCTACCCTAACAAGCAAGTGATGCGAGCAAGTATGCGGGATGGAGGGGGCCAATGTTCGACGCCTGACCAGAAAAATTTGTCATGCATGGCTCCATGATTGGACAACCACCAGGGGCTGACTTCGGAACCAACTATCTCTTTAGGTACATATTAATTAAATGGAATTCTTTTTTGGGAGTATCTTAACCCATTTATATGGCACTTAAGAATAGGAAATTACCTGACAAGTACGGAGATTGCATTAGCTTAATCGACGCGTGTATATTTTCGGACTTGGTTTGTTGTGGCACAGTTGTATATAAATGGCGATGGTATTATGATCAAAATATAGTAATAGTAATAGTGATAGCAACAGCGCCAGCAGCAGTAGCAGAAGAACAAGAGCGAGTGTAGAAGTAGCGCTTACAATACACAGTCTAATCGCATTTCCAGTTTCTTTCCAGTGTCCCCGAACCAAAGAAACCGACAAAATTTTCATAATAACTTAGCCTCTGAAATCAGTAACTGAAATTACAAACCATAAAGGAAACAGTTAGAAACGCTCTGCCTCCTTGAGAAAATGAGTTTGCCATGAAGCAATAGCTACAGACGGATATGCTTCCCTAGCGACATTAATTAACCATGAATGTTTACTTTTATAACGATACTAATTTAAGCAAGTAATCATACGAGCTGAAAATGTTTCCAGTAAACGATAAAAAAAAAACATACATTCACAATGAAAACTCCTCCTTCTTCATTCATCCATTTAAAAACAAATTAAAAATTAATGTCACGTCATTGTTACATTCAAAACAAAAGCTTTTTAACTTAAAAAAAAACTCGGAAGCAGATTAAACTCTTGCTGCCATGGCAGCATCTATAAACAACCGAGGAGTAATTGCATTATTCTCTTGATCATTAATTATTTACTTCGAAGGCCCGAAGTACCATAAGCACCCAAACCCTCTATAACCATAGAACGCAGTAGTAAAAGCAAAAGAAATCCAAATCCAGTGTCAAGGCATAGAGGTGATCTTTTTTTGCCTCACTTTATATGACGGACGAACCTTGCCATCGGCACAGGTCACGTGACCTCGTAAGGGCTCTAGGGTATATAACTTTGTGACAAGGTTACGCCATAAGAACCGTAGCGGTTCATAGTTACTTTGACAGTAACTTTCGTTAATCCTTGTTTCCTTGTAACTTTTCTAAGCCCGTTACTTTTGCCTTAAAAGAAGAACGAAAGTAGTCCGTAAAGAGTGTTAATTTTTTTTATTTAACAGACTTATTTTACATTGAACTAGTACAATTTGTAAGACTAGCTGTTGCGAATGCACTACGCGGCGAGCATATTTTGACTATTAGGAGGTCCAGAGACTATCTTTTTTACCAAAATAAGTAGAATCTAAGCTTCTAACGATCTATCATTCAATATGAAAAAAAGGCCATAAAATCTTTTTAAAATTGTTATTCATAAAACTAATTTAATGAAGTAACATTTTTGTTTACTTGTAGGTAAAAAATGATTTTTACCTGTAGAAAAATAATTGCTGAAAAAAGTTGAAATGCTAATTGGGGTCAGGGGGCCTGGTCTAGAATGTGCAGGATGCCCTTTAGAAACTTATGTGTCTGCCACTTAGGACCTCCTTTCCAGTGGACAATAATCTTTCCACTACTGCGTTGAGAGGGATTGATGTGTTTAACTTGATGATTTGTATAATCAGGGCTGGCTTACCAACAAAAGTTGCATCACTAACGTTCACTTCGGGGCCCCATCTAACCATGTGACCAGCAAGCTCTGCACCTTCGCTTTCAGGGTCTTGGCTTTGGAGGAAGAACCTTTGGAGAATGAGGAAGAAAACTATCCTTACAACACTTTCAATATAATGCCTCATTTTCTTGCAGAATATTGTTCTCCTTAAGTTTATAAGTGGGCTTAATGGAATTTAAAAAAAATAATTTAACAAAAAACCTTGGAACATCTGTCAACCGTGGAGCGTAGAATGCCAGCACTCAATCAGATATCGGATCATAATCCACTCTGTTCATGTCTGAGGGTGGGAGTCAACACATCGCCGCAGCTGCACCCAAAAGAGAGATGGGGCAGAACAAATGTAACGCTTTTAAATATAGCGGAGCTTGTACCAAATTTTCTTAAAGCGTCAAAGCATTAATCGCTTAATTGCTTAATTATTGTGTAATCGCTTAAGTTAAATGCATTAATCATAATCTGAAGAGAAGTATCCGATTGTTATTTGTTTAAAAAATGCAACAGCCTCAACAGACAGGGTGCCTGACTGTAAGGAAAACGCTGCTTTCATACTTGATTAGCCAAATAACGAACAAGATCAGTAGCACTCCTTCCATGCTTTCGCTAAGACGAATATGATTTAAAATTGAAATGGTAGAGCAAGAAATTAATGAGAGACAATAATTGCATAGGAAATATACGTATAGATTGATATTAGCAATAAAAATTAGAAAGCTTCCCACCAAATCCACCAGCCATATTGCTTGAGTGTACCTCATTACTCCCACCCAGTTGTATGAACAAGCCAAGACAGGTGATTCAGACTCCTGTTCAATAGAGTGCCTTAGACTTTCCATTGGTTATGGTTTACTTTTATTGAATTAAATTCAGGAACAAGAATAACAGGTTTAGAGGTAGCTCTTAGTCAGATAAAATCTGATTTTTAAAGCATAATTATCTGCCTTTCCTCACCTGCAAATGTGGGCCTTAACAAATTAGAAACAGTCATGCCCTAGCCTAAAATGCACAACCTAACTAGAATTTGATTATCTAAAACCGAAGCTTGATGCTAAGGAAACAACTTAGTTTAAGTGCCTTCACTTTCTTGAGTAAGTTCAAGTCATCAGGCTAATAGATTATCATAGTCACGCAATGCTTCTCTCATTGCCGTTTCATCATAACAGTTGTTTGTTCTTTTAAATATTGCCAGCACATGCAGCCATGACTTTCTCAATATTGATTGCTTGCAATATTTACTTAATTAAGGATATAAAAAATACTGAGAAATTCCATAGGCATCGTTTTTATCCACAACTGGTTATGCAAAAGATTGTCTAAGACATTGCATAGTCAATAAAAAGTGTGGTCCAATAGCTGATTAAAATCTCTTGCTTTCTGGGCTATGCTGTAATGCAATCCAGCAATCCAAACTATTACATACACAACAAAACCAAAAATTAGCAATTAATACGTAACAACTAATAATACATTAGGCACAGAAGGGTAAAAAAACACTAAAATTTTTAACATAACAGTTGTAGTCTTGAGGGAAATTTATTCATGAGTAACAGATTAATATTAACAAGGATTACACTCCTCATTTTTACTTTCTGAAGGTCTTAGTGATCAGTGACAAGCTTCAGAATTTTTAAAGGAGCATATATCTAAACCAAAAGTACCTTTGAAAAAGCACCTTAAACTTAAAGTCACCTTTGAAAAAGCAACGTTTCCTAGTTAGTTTCTTCTGACAACACCACTACTATCCAAATAGCAATCTAACATTTTTAGCAGTATAAGTCAAAAAATTAGCAAGTGATGCTCCAAACAGCACATATTTTGAGTTTTATTCAATGCAAGATTTAAAAGTAATCCTATCGGTACTGATTTACACTTTTCAAGGCTCAGGCAGACTAGTAAGGAATGCTAAGTAGCACTGTCTAACTAGCACACAGGTGCAGTCCTACTTATACTTATTCAACACCTGCATTAGACAGAGCAAAGTTTAACACTTTTAGAACAAAAACAAACATCATATTATCAGCCTCAAAAGATCATCACGAAAAGTGAAGTTTAAATTGAAAATCCTGTGCATGCACAAATCTTGAAATCTATATCCATGTTCAATCAATGACAAAACGTAAGGACTTAAGTAATCAGGATTATCATCTCACACTTAATAAGTATTCTCTCTGCCGCCAAAAACTGCTAGAACCAGAGCTTGACAAAAACTTGACAAAACGTTTTACTTTAAGACTTCCTGTTTTAATATCACAGTAGAGGCTAAAAGTACTAGCTTGACCCAAAGGCCATGTAAATCCGCTAAATCAATATGGAAAAAACAAGAAATTTTGCTTTAAAAGCTTTACTAGCTATATGCAATACGAGCGCTTTGGTATTTCGGAAAATTGGGGGAAAGATCACATGAGATCACTGCGCAACTAGATTCTTCGAACTATGGCAGTCCTAAGAAGGCAAACCAATAGCAACTGCAAATATATAGAAGTATGGGTGTGACCTACAATAGGTATGAGTTCAGAACAGAAAAATTCATTTAGCCTTGAAGAACTCAAGTCCACTTTTTATGAAGATTGTCTGCAAGTGGTTTCCTAGCGGTAGGCAATAAAATCGACTTACAGTTTCAATGAAGTCTTTGTCCCATCAGGTTTACTGTCATCCTTAGGGTCGGCCATCGCATTCTGAATTCAGTTTTCTAGGCAACTTCTTCAAAAACCTCGTCTCAACACCTTTCATTAACTTTCCAAGAATGGAGACCGTTACTCAATGCTAATACCTGTTGGCCTTAAATTGCAGTGGCGATTTAGCTACGGAGGAGCGTGCAAGATGAGGACGTCGGCATTAATCCGGCGTCACGAGAATGACATAATTTGGTTATTTCAAAATGACCACTGGTAATTGCTTGCATTCAAGCTTTGAAAAGGAGTCCCTGCACGATGTTAGATCGTACCGCCACGGACTTCCTGAAGAAAACCGATGAAAAGTAAAGGAAGGAAGGTAGAAAGTCGATTGTTTGAATCTAGTCCCGAAGCGCAACTTGCCTTTCGGTTTATTTTTTGACTACCCTAGCCGTTTTGAGCGTGTTATGTGCAGCAGATGTTAGTAGGAGTACTTGTCAGACATTTCGCCCATTTACTAATTCATAATTAAGTGTCGC
This sequence comes from Craspedacusta sowerbii, assembly GCA_003687565.2. NCBI lineage: Eukaryota > Metazoa > Cnidaria > Hydrozoa > Limnomedusae > Olindiidae > Craspedacusta > Craspedacusta sowerbii. The sequence continues at coordinate 8,759 of QQSS02210018.1, forward strand.
CTTACTCTTTAAACACGACATGGTTGAGGTTGCTTGAGCGCGCATTTAAAATGCGAGAATACATACAGATATGAGAAGTACCGCAAATGGTTACTGCTTGCTAGAAATCTTCGAGGCATTTTAACAACTCGAACAGTTTATTCGGAGCATAATAATGTTATAATCAGCAATAGTTTTTGATCTGATAAAGCACTTATGTCCTTTATGTTTAATACTAGTAGTCAGTAGAACCTTGACCCGATGTAGCGCCGCAAAAGTATTCCTAGCACAAGCTATATGTTGCCATAGCGGGATTGAAAATTGTGGCACATGGAAAGTCAAGCAGGTTAAGCAACGATCCCCTGCAGGTTTTTATTTACCGGGGTTTATTTTCACTTTTTTCTACTTTATTTAGTTAGTGTCTTTTTTCCCCGTTGTAATCAAATGTTCTAACTATAAGGAGGGTCCCAAGCAACAACTCGTTAGCTAGGCTCAAAACGTCTTGAATGGTTCCTTGCAGTCTTTTTAATTTCTGCAAATCCTTTCGTTCGTCTTCAGGTAAAATTTGAGGATTTGAGGATTTGAGGATTCAAATGCGAAGCGAGTTCGAGCTGTTTGTCGCTTTAGGCTTGGCAGCATTTTCTTGTTACGTTATTACAAATTCTTTTATGTAACACAAGGATAGTGAGGAAGTGAGCGATTTGCTTACTAAGACTATAAACCTCGCATTCCATTGACGTGTCCGCACTGCGATTCGAAATTTAGGATCTCATTAAAGTCTTGCCAAATATTTCGACATAACCTAGTATTTACTTACTTCATTTTTCTAGAGCAAGATCAAACTAATGTGCAGTAGCAGATACCAACGGACATCGGAGATTTGTATCACTCTATTATGCTGGGTTATCAGGAATCTCCGTTTTGTCTGACACCCCACCTGTGTTACGGGTTGCTAGGGACTTTTCATAGCATGATTATTGTCACTTTTACCTACCAATGGACCACATATTATAAAAAATCCTCTCTATAATTTCCTAATGATAATGCCAATTTGCAGAGAGACGCATGCAACATGCAATTATTTCTTAGTTTGAGAAAGCCGGATCGACCAGCATTTTAAAAAAAAACATACAATAAGCCATATATATATATATATATATATATATATATATATATATATATACATATATATATATGCGGTATTTAGTATATTCAGCATCACTTAATGCGATGACGCACTTTTGTGGTAAACTCTGATAAGTTCATGTGTTCCGGTGAACGATCGATTGTATTTATCGTGTCAATTTACATTTCGTCAGCAGGCCACCCAACTACACCTATCGTGGAGGTTGCAATCCACGCAACTTACCCACCAAAAAATCTTCTTTACTTACCTTAATATATCACGGACCACTTTAATATACCAATGATACATGAACAGAGCTAAGCTCCGAACGCAGCTCTAAAATGTACGTTATCCTCGCGGGAAGCTGTGATCGAAAGGCCACTTAATTATGCCATGGGTAAATTAGAGCAAGGCCCAGCAGGGAGCGAGCGTCCCGTACATGGACATGGATTCATCCCTCATGGAATCTGGCTTAAGCCTAAATTTTTTTTTTTGCGATGAGTTCAGCTCGACTGAGTCGTGATGTGTCACGTCAGATCGGGGCTTCGCAGCGAGTACGCCAAGATGAAAAGAAAAAAACTCGCCACCATTTTCAAATCTGCACGGTCAGTTTTCTGTTTCTGGTTCGTTTGCGACGACGAGAGGCTGTTTTTAAAATTTATTTACTAACGTCACACAGGTGCCCACAGATGAACTACGTAATCTACCCGATGACATACACACCTTCACTTTTTATGGGGCTCAAGGGTTTCTTACTCAAGCCTAAACAGAAGACACCTTCCTCGCATGAGTCTGGTATAATTTTTCAGTTGGCGCAAGCATCTTCTCACAAGAAGAATACTACATCATCCACCCATCGCTAAGCGGAAAAAAATAACATTCCGGTAGGCCAAGGATAATCAAGAGTCACGGTAACAACCCGCCCGCACATCGTCATCAAGTCAGCCGGAGTTTTCGGGAAAATCACCGAAGAAAAATATTATTAGTAAAATTCCGATGACAACGTCAAGCCCCACAAACGTTTCCACGCGTTCACCATTTTAAAAAACCTGTGAACAAAGACTCTTTTATCCATAGCATGATCCTGCTGTGATCGCTTATGCGGTTTCACCGAAAAATATTCAACCGCTTACCCACACAGCGTAAGAATTCCGTGGCAGGCCAAAAATAACATGCATGCCAAATGAAATTTTAAAAAAAGAAGTAAATTCAATACCATATCTATATAGACAACAACAAGGCTAGTCTTATAAATTGCATCCAGCAGCTCGAATTAAGAATGAGCAAGAACGACGAGCCACAAGACTTCTCGAAACCATAAGACGAATTCGATTTTATTCCACTTTCAACTGCTTTCCGAGGAATTCCCTGAAAGGAAAGCAAGAAAAAGCTTAGTATGATTGCCATCTACGTAAATCACAATTCGAGAACTAAAACCTCCAAGATTTTTTGGCGCATTGTTACATGTACGTATCGGCCCATCTATCTATCAACCTACCTGTCTGTCCGTCTATCAATCCATCCAAATATCTATCAATCTATCTAAATATCTATCTATCTATCTATCTATCTATCTATCTATCTATCTATCTATCTATCTATATATCTATCTATCTATCCATCCATC
>QQSS02210029.1:0-11489 GCA_003687565.2 Craspedacusta sowerbii
GATTACCTTACCTATCTGTTATTACGGTATCGCAAGGACGGTATTTTCTATGCCAGGTTGTGTTTAAAAAGAAGCTGAGCAGATTGCAATGGTTTTCCCTGATGCTGCTGACGCTTGGATGCATTGTGAAACAAGTCAATTTCTCCGATTTAACCAACCGGTCTGTAGCGTTGAAGCTAGACGTCGGATATGTTCTTATCCTCGTACAGATACTAAGCTCCTGTTTCGCTGGTGTTTACAACGAATACTTACTGAAAGGTATGTAGCTGGCATGCTTGTTATACATGCAAGAAGTAGTTCTTTTATTACGATAAACAATGCCATATGGCTGACTAGTGTATCTAGACCTCTTCTCCTGGTGACTATGTTTCTTGCTCGACTATTAAAGTCATTCTTGTTGGTAACAATATTCTATTTGAATTTTCAAAAATACGCCCCTTAGGCGGCGCCTGTTCTCTATGTAGCTACTTCGTGATATATTACGGTTTATATAATTAGCTCCACTTCATGTCGTCACAGGTCAGGGAGAGGAGGTTCCATTCATGCTGCAGAATGTATTCATGTACGCCGATTCGATCCTGTGCAACATTGTCTTGCTGAATCTGTCAGGGCAGATGCGAGATGCGCTTACATCAAAGAGCCTGCATGCAATCTTCGACGTTAAGGTGCTTCTTATAATTCTAAATAACGCTGCTGTTGGCATTGTGACTGCCTTGTTCTTGAAGTCTCTGAACTCCATCTTAAAAACATTCGCCAGTGCTTTGGAGCTCATGTTTACAGCGGTTCTAGCCTGGATCATCTTTGGTATTCCTGTAAACGTAAATACAGCTGTGGCTATTTTTATCGTATCGTACGCAACGCTCCTCTACGCGCAGAACCCCGTCGACAATACACCGAAGCCACGCACTTCCTCCAGTGATTCTAAAGTGTAAGGGCGTTTTATTTTGGCGAATAATTATTTTTCACCGGAAATTCGTCTGAGATTTTGATAAATTTCGTCGATTTTATCGCCTTTATTTCTCAGAAGCTTCCAATCCTATGAACTTATTGTTTTTTTTTTCGAGGAGAGTCTGTAGCATTCTTCTCCATCGAATTTCAAAGATTCCGTTGAAAATCCCGCAGATCTTATTGAGCTGCATGCACGTCATCTGCATGGACTGTGATCGTGTACTGCCCTGGGTGTTTTCGGTGTACGAGCTTGTCTGTTGTTACCCACGACACAAAACTATCTCCCTTGCTTTTGTCGATTGCGATGAGACACAAAGCTCTAATCAATCGCTTGTTTTTACATAATTGGTGTCATTGATGGTTTCGGATGGAAGTTTCGACGTTTTTGCAACTATGGCAAGTTGCTTTCTGCTAACGACTTGTTGGTGTTTGACGTTTTCGCGGAGAGAACTTTTTTTAGTCACAGACAAACCTTTTTAGTTAAATGTCAACGATGAATGCACAGACTAATTTTGAGTGGAAAGCTCATTCCTTACCGTAAACTTACCATGTCCCCCTATTATATAAGCTTAGATACTTTGAGCGTAAGTCAAGATTGCAGACGTGTAATTTGTGTTGTGGTATATATGCGATTGGGAGTTGCATGTTGCTGACAAGGTATCGAACAGGGTTATAGTAAATGATATTTATTGCTGGTTTGTATTTTAGTGTTTCTTTACCTCTTCTTTCGGATGTAAAATCCTGACGTGCAAATTAAAATTACCCTGTAGGGACCGCGTCGGCATTGGTTTTGTCTAGACGCGTCCCTTGTGACGTGCTTAATCGCGATTTCCTTCTGTTTGAGCAGTCATCAGTACGAACGAGAATACTTCTGCGCGCACATCGCACTGCTGAAGCTCTTTTAAGGTCTTGTTCGGGCATTTCATAAGTCAAATTTCAAATTGTGATGGTTCTTGTAGCCTTCAAAGCCTCCTCTATTTCGTAGCGACTACGCCTTCGCATCTCTTCATCTCATACCTTGTATTGAAAGTATGACCAGCGTAGTTCAACTGCTTGAAGTCTAACAAAAGGCGTTTCAAGATAATTCTAAGAAATTGGAACGGGTCTAAAAATGCTTATGCACTGTGTTCAAGCATCACTTTAAAAACAAATATAGTATGTTTTGGAAGTTAATAGTAAATTGGAACATGAATGTTCCTGGAATTTTGTAGTTTTTGATTGGAGGAAAACCGAGAACGTTCTTTATTTCTATTTCTTTGTGATTCTACGCGCTTTGTCAGAGCCTTGTCGGTCGATCTTCTTAATTTGGGGCTGCCTTTTAACAAAACTTTGACTTGATCTTAGTGTAGCTAGCACACACACACGCACACAAACACACACACACACACACACACACACACACACACGCATACACACCCGTGAGCTAAATTTTCGGTGTTTACTTTTATTAGGGGAGGTCGTTTGAGTACAAAGATTATGTGAACGTACTGCCGCTGCTACAGCTACTACATCGTAGTCTCTAAGTCCCCCCCCCCCCCCCCTCCTCGTCGACGCCGTTTGTTCTAAATTCCAGATAAAGTTCCCATACGATAATTGAAATCGGAAGTACTAAAAATAAAGATATTTGATTTCGTATCAGTGACGAAAACATTTGCACCTTGCCCATTATACTACAGCCTTGTTTAGCTCTTTATTTCGTGTCGGTCGAAACAATTTCTGAGATTTTTAATCTACTTGAAAGCCTGATTTAGGATCCCAATTCCCAAGTCACTTAACGAAAGATCCGCTATGAGCAAAATACATTAAGACATTATTTTTATCAGCACGTGGAATCCAAGCGCAGCAATCACAGACACGCACGCACGAACACACACACACACACAACAACTTAAAAACGTTTGAAAATAGCCTTCAAAGCAGCACGTGATCCATACAAGTATTCCGCTCCTAATCCTGTTCGTTTTTTAAGTTTTAGAGACTGTTAAAGAGTGTAGGGAAGCTCAGCATGGCTTCTAGTTCGGTTTTATTTAGCGTTTAAGCGAGTGTTTACTCGAGCCAGTCTAGAGACAGTCTTCATTAAGGCATGTCCATGAAATGGCGATTTTGATCACCAGAGCTTGCACATCAGGATCTGCTGCTATCTTTGAGTCGCCTGTACCCAGAAGTGCTTTGTTCGTTATTACCCAAGGTATTGCGGTCCGCTAAACAAATCGTCGTTTTTTCGCGACGACCATGTTAGAATTGTTTCGTAAATATCTGTGTAGCAAGCAGTAGCTTGAGTAACTTTCTGATTGGAAACATGCATAGATGCTTGCATAAACCATCATAAACAAGCGTCGGCTTAAATAATGTTAGCGCATACTTTTGAGGACATGCCGCCCGTCACTGCGAACAGATGAGCTTGGTCCGCAATGAGGTAGGTAGCTATGCAGATGTCACGTGCGCCATAATTCTAATCGATTTAAGCAGGCAGCAGTCATTTCAAGAAATCACTAGTTTTTCAAAATAACTTTCCGTTTAGGCAGAGCATACATGGGCAAGTTACCTGACGATAGTTGAACCATACAAGCGTCGACCATATCGCCGAGACAATTTTTATATAGCATCTATGCACCTATACGTCTGTGCATGCTCAAGCTCGTGAAGTTACTGCAGCGCATATAGGCGTTCGTTATCGCATGCGCAGCGAACTACCGTTGAGTCAAATCCAACTCCTTGCCTTCTTGCATCGAGCATGGCTATAGGCATGCCCGATCTACCAGCATATGGCTTCAAACGTTGATCAATCGTAAACTAAAAGATCGTTACGTGATCTGCGATATATAGCAGAAGTATGCAGTAAAATTCTCTTTATTTAGCCATGAAAGATAAATTTGGATGCCGTTAGACTAAGACGGGACCTTGCTAGTTCCTTTCCAGAAACGTCCAGTATGTCACAAAGAAGAGACTGAGCTTAGCGATACGCATCCACAGCACGGTCTTAATGATTATGGACATTCTTTTTCGTGATAAAACAGGAAGCGTTTTACCTTCCAACAACGGCAAGGGGAGGAAGCATGCATAGTGAGCATAGCCATAGCACTCTCTAGCTGAAGCTATTTATGCGTACATGTTAATAAGACTACGTTGCAAGGCGCGCGCATTAAGCAAGAGAATGGCGTGAACAAACGAGGCTTCTCAGACCTACGCTAACAAAATAAATGCATTTCAGCCAGCCAACTAGTGCCGCTCGTTGTAGGGTCGGCTGGGTAACTGGGGTAGTTACCTTTTAAGACGCACATTTCGTGGAAGTGATTTTTTCTAAATCTACGGCAGGCCTTGATTAGTCTAATAATTTCCTGCTGGAAAAGCAACTGGCTTCAGAAAGCGACAGCGAGACACAAGTTCAGCCAAGAAGTACAAAAGCGCCAGGTCAATGGACTTCATCTTGAAGCAAACGCAGCGCACGAGAAATAACCATTCACCACTGCCGGCCACAATCCATACTGCGTAACAGCCCAACACATTAAGACACAAGCATGACCCATGTCCGAAGCTTAAAGAGGTCGAAGAGAACGCCTCCCCAGAAGGCACCGGTGCCTGAACAACAACGAAAGACAAGGTAACGAGAGAACGGTCACCGATTGCCATGCAAGTAAATACAGCAGTCCCAACCACTCACGTAGCTGATTGTTTTCAACTAAAGTGTTTCTCGCTTCATCAGGCTGTATACCATCTATAGCAGCTCCCCCACCACCATGTTCTTGCTATAAAGGTAGCTCAGACAACATCGGGCTGCATACCCAACAGTCCTTGCAAAACTGTTCGAAAGCTGTACACTTCTTCGGCCGAGCACAAAAAAGGTAATACAGCTGGCAAGGTGGGGTGGTGATTGTACCAGGGTACCTGCGATTATATGTAGCTATAACTTCAACTATATATAGATAGCGATACAAAATCAACAAAAAAAGAAGAAACTAGTCTCAACAAAGGCAAACTCAGTTGCTTTTTTTCCTTCAGTTTATTCACACACACACACACACACAAAAAATAATAATAATAATAAGGAATTTTATTCTACAGAAATGAAGAACTTGTACGACCATACGACACAGTCATGTAAGCAAATTACTGGCTGATGTAGCACAAATCGGCCATCGAACTCATCGAAGCCTGATCACAAGCAGATCAAACAGCCATGTCTGCCATCTCGTTTTCATATCGGAAAAGCGACGCGTAGAATTCCGGTACGCTTGCATTCTGAGCATGCGTTCGTATGATTTTCTGGATGCGGAGTTTGCGGCATACGTGCGGAGGGGAGTACCTAAAAAGGCAATCCAATCTCGCTCAAGTCACAGCGCAAACAAACATTTGAACAAAAACCAAGCCAGGGACTTTGTATGACCAATAACGATTACCAACAATCATATTATCAGAGGACGCGGGTGTCAACACGGGATAGCTGCACCACGTAATTACGGATTATCGAGAACTGGCCCGTCATCTTTAAAGTATGTCAGCTAAAAATTGATAAGAATGCAAACAATAAAGCAAGAGGAAAGTCAGAGAACACAAGAAATTATAGGAAGGCAACATAGAAACTTAGCAGTCTGCACAAACACCTTGCAAGATGCGAAAAATAAATGCTTACGAGTCTATGTCGAGGCGTCTGCGCTTAAAGATATTGATGGCCGTGTCACGCACTAGCCTTCCTAGCGCACGACGACTTACCACCATCCCGTCAACAAGCGGGCCACCAATCGAAGACCTATCAAAAGATCAACCCTTGTTAAACATTAAAAAAACGCAATCCACTTCTGCGGGAATCAAATTCAAGTAAGCTCTAATGTAAGAAATGATCTCTTTCAAGAGCCGGATAACGATACGCTGTCCAGTTTCCCTTGCGATAACATAACATATAAGCTCCCCGCTATAAATATATCCTGGAGTTTCAGAAACATGTAGGAGTTTTGACCTTCGAATGAAACAAGACCAAAAAAAGTATCGTAAATCTAACAAGTGTACAGAGACCAGCGTTGGATTCCGATTCAATCGAAATAGGCTCAAGAAATTTGACGTGGAAGGACGAGCAAGCTTGCATCTCAGATCCCAGGTGGAAAACACGTCTGGATACGCATGGACGAATTAAGAATTTCAATAAAAAGAAGTATAGACGCTCATTATCGCTATAATACGTCTCCAGTGCGCCAAAAATAGTCAACAAGTTCACGAACGCCACTAGAAGAAGTTCATATATACACAAATGGCCCGCGCCAAAGCCAAGATTATCAATCTTAAGCATGAGATTGAAATTTAGTATTTACGTGTAACTCGCAGTTAGTATTGTAACAGAAAAGAACTCGAAGGCATACCTTTACATAAAGAAACGCCTTACCCAAAATGAGGAATGACCTTAATTCTGCAGAGGCCAGTTTTTAGTGGGTTGATGAATATCGTCACTATCTCCTTGTCAGGGACACGGCTCAATGTAGAAAGAGGACCAAAAGCGGAAGAAAGTCCTTGCGGATCAATGAGAGATACTAACTCCAGAGCCGGAAAAGCCACGTGATCAGCATAATCTTGCAGCCAAGCGACAACAACTTTGGTTTCTGAATGGCTGTTGTGAGCGCGAGCTTTGAACTCGACACCAGCGTCAGACTTTAGCCCCGACTTTTTGCCTCTAGCTTTGACGATAAAGACAATTTAAAGTTAGAAATTTCCGCTTATAAGTTTCATCTAAAGCAAAATCGTAAAATGACAAATATCTTTAATAAATATAGCAGCGCCCGAACAAATTATTAAGAATTACTGAACCCAAGCAGCATTAACAAAAACCGTCTTACAAGAGGGGAAACAACAAGCACAGATGAACCCACAGCGTGCGACAAAACTGGCAACCTCGCCTGAGGTTCTAACGAGACTCACAAGACTGCTTGTGAAGCGTCACCAGCACGAAATATCTTAATGACGTCGATTACTGGCACCTGCTTTCCAGCCACCACATCCAAATCATGCCATAGCAGCACTGATATGCACAAGCAAGCGCGACAAGGCAAACTTACAATCCACAGACGAATCCAGAGACTTAGCGGACTCGGTCTCAGAAACGTCTTTTTCAGGGCTTTCAGCGATTTCTCCTGCCAGAGCATCGGACACAGCACACTTTGGACGACAGTAGCCATGGACCTACACGAAAACCAGAAGCCATAATTGAGTATAAGGTCCATGATTTATGAAATTATGCTTCTAAGCGCTGATCTTTTCATTTTAGTGCGAACTAACTGTGCTCTAGTCGCCTGGCAAAGATAAGCACACCCAATTTTCCCATACCATAACATCCTTATTTAATAACGTTAAGAAGGAAAGTGCTAACGACCCACTAAAAGACCGATACCGAGCTTGTCTCGCGATTCCTGCTCGTCCTTACATGAACGAAACAGAAGAAAGATGATTTCATGAACAGGTCTTATTACGTACAGAGCGCGGTGCACGCACCTCTTGGGCATCACACATGCAACGAAACCGTGTCTCGTCTCGTCAGTACCCAAGGAAAGTCACGGGCGGCCGCTTTAAAATCTTTAAAAATGTTTAGGCCATTCAAGCAAAGTCCTGTATGACGCTAGAAATCGACCAACAGAATCAAAGATTTCACTGCATCGTAACAAAATCAGTTGCTTAAACATTTCCTGTTCCGCAGAGTTTTACCAAAAGGTCACGGTGCGGTGAATATCTGGTGGGCACGCATCACGCAAGGTAAGCTTACTGTAAATCAGTTAGCCGTCAAGGGAAAGTCTGAACCCTCACTGGGACAGTGAGGAAGCGCGACCATGGTGCGACATATAGCGCGTAAGCAAAATTCAAAGCATAAGCATACTCCTGCAGTAAAGGGTGCATACGACGGGGAGAAGAAGATAAGGTTAAGATTAGCACTTGACAATCACTCCTATACGCAAACGACGACTTAAAATAAAAACACTCCGTTGGCAACTAATACCAAAAAAAGTCGCTTAACGCCCAAGTACATTTACACAGGCAAGCAGATCTGCGAGTATAACAGAAATATACATTGAAATGAGCCCAATCTGCAATCTGGCACAATAAGACGAGGAAGCATGTTGCCAGCATTCTACAGAAAGGAGATAGGACCGTGGTCAAACTGCATTAGGCAAAAAAAGATTTAGTTGTACCAAGAAAGCAAGTAATAACAACTGCAGATTTCAACTTAACTGCACGTTAGCGAGTGACAAAGCCCGCATGCAAACATCACTATGACTTTCAAGCACACAAAGGCAAACATACGGCAGGCCTTCTGCGAAACTACGAAACTATTCAAATCCTACAGAGGAAGTATAACAACCAAAAAAAGAACACGCATCTTCTTAGTGAGAGCAACCTTAAGCAAACAGCTCTCTTCGGCTTTCGCACAAGAAGTTAATAGCAACTTTTTTTTCAGATCTGAAGTGCAAACTGCTCTGGTGGCACTACCGACCTTTTTTGAGTTCAGCGACGGAACTAGAACAGCGACTTCATTCGTAAGGTCAGAATAGTAGTATATCTTTCTCTGAAGATCTGAAAGAAGCAGAAACAGGAAGAGAATGAAACCCGAGACATAACCGCTCAAGTGTATCTATCTAGCAATTTTTAAGCAACGCTGACTTATTGATATCTGGTTCGAAACTTTTACGTGGATAAGGTTATAAAACTTAAATTACGAAATCAATGCATTTCTCCGCTTGCCCCAGCGGTGTTCCTTCGTGGGGATCAACAGGGTCTAAAGGGATCAAGAGGGTCGCCTGGAGCGGAAGGCAAAGAGTTGAGCCCTACACCAAGATTGCCGAGCGAGCTGGGGAGTCAAGTACGAGATTATGATTTGCTAATTAGCAAGCACAGAAAGATTCTTGCGATTATGCAAAACTGATACTGGTCAAGAGCAAAGAGTTTCTAAACAGCCGGGCCGAAATCACCATAAGAGAATGATGTGGAATTGTTCTGCGTCACAAACCTTCCTCTCGGAGATCCGACTTGTCAACCAGCCAGCTAGTCGCTGGATCGCCAGTCCAGCCAGTGTGCGTTGCCAGGGTGACTGGCCAAGCCAACGAGTGAAGAAACTCCATAAAGAAGTGACCATCTTGAGATTCAATCTACGAGGAGACGACAACCGTCAGACGCCAGAATGAACCAGAGCGCCAGAAACGAAATCACAGAACAATGAACTATGATTAGCGGTAGGCACCGCCATTGTCAAAGATTAAGCTAAAATTTTATTAATCTAAGACTTTAAACTAAATTTAAATCATCTAAAAATAGCGTCAATTCTAAAATTCTTTGACGACTTTTGTTAACCGTTACTCTTATTACGTTCGTAGAAGTACGAAAGCACGCAATATATCTCCGCCGCAAAGAATTGGCAAGCATGCTTTGCATCCGCCTTCTTTGAAAACAGCAGAAATGCTGTGCTTTAATTCTGCCGCAGAGAGTAGCCAGTCAATAAAACTCCCACGGGTATGAATAGGCACATCCTCCTTCATTCTCATAGGTGACTGCCACAGGAAATTCCAAGAAAATCCAAGAAAAAGTCTAACGGCCGCTATTCGGATTACATAACTTAAGCCGCAACAGCGCTCATGTTTGTGTGTGTGTGTGTGTGTGTGTGTGTGTGCGGGGGGGCGTGCTCCTCCAAATCCTAATTCGGACCACTAAAAAAAGTCAGCATCCATAACAGCTGCACATCAAGCCAATAACCCTTTGCAAAACAAAAATAAAATAACAATAGAATGGTGGCGGCCAGTCTTAGCCAAACAGCCATACCTTGTTAGCGACAATGGCTTCAGGTTGGCGCTGGCCCTTGCGCACAAAGCAGACGAGAATGTTGTCGAACGCGCGGGTGGACAAGCGATCGAGCTTTGCCAGTACGCAACTCAGGCTGCTTTCAGAGCCGCCCAAATACTGCAATGACGGCGTCTGCTTATTCGCCTGCGTCTACAACAAATAAAACCGAACACTCAATTTCAGGAAACACATGTAAACGTCACCCGATGCAGCAGCAAAACAGCCAAACGTTGAAAATTATTGCTGAATACAATTTCACCGATGATGCTTTAATAAGGCATACATTTTTACCAGCAACAAAGGTGCTCCAAGCGTGGTTAAATAAAACAAAATGCCATTGTGTACACTAATCAAGTGGCGTCTTCTAAAGGGGCACTAATGCGTTTCCATTTTGAATTCGTGCACATGTACAAATGAAGACTAGAGCATCGTTCGAGGTTAAGGCAAAGCGATTATGCGGTGCATCAAAACTATAAAACATACAAGCCCAGTCTGATTTGTATAGCATTGCATTAAGTCATGCATTTGCACATTAATTTACGTTGGCAATAGTTTGAACTATGATCAGGGATCTTAATTGATTAGTGACGCGCCTATCGCTCCAGTTAGGTTTCGGGTGGCTAGTTCTCCCGACGGGCGGAAGATGAAGGACATAGTCGCAGGAAAATGTGTTACGATGAAGTTTGAAAAATCTCAGAAAATCGCTGAGGGAGCACTCTCACCCTAAACAGACAATATTTGTTTGCCTCTTCAGTCATATGATGTTTTACGCACTTCATAGTACTGAAGCCGTAGCGGTGCATAGGCGAAACAAGCTAAGCTCACCTCCAAGGACGGCAGGCCAAGAATGCCCATATGCGATAGGAACAGATGAGAAGAGTGAAAGTCGACCACGGCCCTTGAGGAATGAAATGAGAAAAGTACCCATCCAAGACTAGCCCGCAAGGAAACAATATAGAAAATAATAATTCAGGTTGACATAACACTTATGTTTATGGAGGCATTCCGATCCTGTTACGCGTTTGGTGGAAAATCTAATTGAAAACAGCAAATGCTTGGGTTTACAAAAACAACCTGATAAATACATCAAAGACAATTACAACAAAATAAAAAAGACAACGGCAACTTCCACTTTAACTTTCAAGCAGCAAACATTTATCAAAGAACGCCCAGCCACATAATTGCGTACTCCTACTTCGTGATAAAGGAAGAGCAGGTAAGCACAGCATCGGCAGAAGCTAACATACAACAGCCGTACGTAGTTTAACTTGATCTAGCATACAAAATGAAATCTAACCATGACTCAGACAAGCTGCTACCTATGAGATTACTTATTACGGGTTAACCTACTTCGGCTGTTTCTGGACTTGAGCAACCCCGGGAGCATCGACAAGCGAATTCTCCAGCACTCGAAGCTGCGAAGACTTTAACTCTTCTTCACCCTATATAAAGTTACTCTTTACGCGCCTACGCATCGACATCCGCATAAAGCAGACAGGCATACAGCAGACAGATAAAAGGCAAGGTCGGCTGCGAAAAACTGACCAACAGACAGGCAGACAGACTGATCGGTTAATATATTGACAGGCAAACAAACCAACCGGCAAGCGCAGAAGCGGACAAACAGACAGAAAGTCACTTGTGGGTAAGCACGCTTGCATGTACACATGTATGTATGTATGTATGTATGTATGTATGTATGTATGTATGTATGTATGTATGTATGTATGTAT
>QQSS02210040.1:0-11488 GCA_003687565.2 Craspedacusta sowerbii
ATCTCTCTTTCTCACACACACTCTCTCTCTCTCTCTCTCTCACACACACACTCTCTCTCTCTCTCTCTCTCACACCCACCCACTCTCTCTCTCTCTCTCTCTCTCTATATATATATATATATATATATATATATATATATATATATATATATTGCAAAAACAAGTGCTCAGGTCGGAGAGGAGGAAGTGGGCAGCGAAGAACCCCAAAGAAACTCCATGCTCATACCCTCGGACACTTGCACATAACGATTTTCTCCTATCACTCATAATTTTTTCATAGATGACATAAACGCAGCACAACATAAATTCATGGAAGTCTCCAAAATTGTTCTTTTCCAGTTGCCAGAGTCTCACGAACGGCTCTCGACGACGAGTTCGTAGGCGCATTCAAAGGCAAAATCCATCTGTTGTTATCATTGGACTCTATCATCCGCCGTTAGTAACCTAGAGCGGTAACCTAGCAGGACCCTATCGCTGTCATCGCAGGCGCCAACCGTGCCTGCGTGGAGTATGACAGGCGGGCCATCCGCTTATCTGACGGATCATGGCTACTCGGGGAGTGCGATACGCAATCAATCAACCAAAATCTTTTCTCTAACCGCTGATAAGATGAAGAAGATTCTACGTGTAAATGTACGACGCACAATAAATCCTGACATGGAAAGGGACTTAGAATGAAAATGATCGCACTATCAAACGAGGGGAAGATCTCCGCATATCGGCGTATTTGAGGAATGAGTCGGTTCTTACTTGTGCGATTGCGAACTGGCATTTTAAGTGGAATTTCTTTCTGTAACACGGACCGCCATCGCCCTCTGTGTGTCAACCTCACCAAGTCATGGGTACCTATCGGCACGAAGCGTTTAGTCTTCAAGGCTGCAAGTTAAGCGCCTAACGATGGAACTTTTTTAGCGACTGGCTCAAAGAGCGGCTATAATAACGGTTCAACCTCGGCGCTTAGCTAACGGGGAACCGGATAAATCATGATAAAAAAGTAAAGCTAATAATAACAATAATAATAACAATAAAATAATAACATAATAACAACCATAGTACCAACAATAACAGTAAGAAGAGTGAATAAATAAATAAATAAATAAATAAATAAACAAATAAATAAATAAATGCGTGAATAAAATGAGTGAATAAAATCATTGTGAGTGCGCCGCTTACTGCACACAAGAGCCGTGGCCATTCATACAAAGTTTAAGTTCATGTGCAAAGTGAAGCGAGAAATCCTGCAATGTGGGTCTCCTAACTGACGTGTGAATGAGATTAGAGAAAAGCAACAGGCACTGGGAACCAATATATAGTACAACTTGCTCAGCTTGAATTCCAACCGAGAAGCGACCGAGTCTCCTATTGCAAAGGTGCCGCGTCTAACCGCGGGAAATATTTCTCGATTAAAATCGACTCCCACAACGACACGGATAAGACTCGCCCACTCTACGGGCTATCAAGAAAACCAGTCAGGAAAATATTACCCATAACGCCTATTACGAGAATCTAGAAGCGCGCTTTTGCACCCAAACTTTTGATATATTTAACTTTGAATTATTTGGTCCCCAAAGGCTTTCATTCTTCGTTATACTTTCGAGAAACACAACTGGACTTAGGGTGACGATGCGGCACCTTTGCAATGCTATGTGAGGCAAGAACAGAAAGAGAACGCAGAGAAAACATGGTGCTTATAATAATCAATCAACCACTCACCCCTCCGCCAGCGGCTTCGTGCGCTTTGATCTACAATGTCATCAAAATTTGTCGGCAAAGAAAGAGCAGCTGCCACACAAAACGAGAAGACGATTAACAACCTCATCCTCGACTTCTTCCCCGGTCTGTTCTCACAGGCTTCCGTCGTAATGCGGTGCCTCCCGAGGTTGAGCTGACTTTTATAGGACCCCGACAGGCACCCTTTAATTGATTCGTGGGGGTAGGGGGGGCAATTAACCTTCAGATCAGATGACACCAAGATGCACTATGGTCTGAGCCGAGCCGCTGGCCTGACCTGATTTGCTTAGCGCATTGAACTTTTGCTGCAGCTGAAACACTTAGCACAACTAATCTGTTCATATTAATTCCTTGGCGTATCGTTTCGTATGCTCTGTAAACTTTTTCAAACTGGCGTGTTTTTTTCAACATAAGCTCGCATTGGATCGGTTTTTAAATATGGTTGAGAGCTAGTCGTTGGTCGGCAAAATTCTTGACTTGGGTTTTACTAACGTTTATTTCAATCCATGTATGTTCTGTGTTGAGCTACAGTTGTCTGATCCTGCTTTCGTCATAAGGGTTCCGTTTTATGTTATTTTTGCTATAGTTTTATTTTTGGTTAGATACCAGGTATCGTATGGTTTTATCGTGTTGTAAATCTTTATGCGCAAACAAACACACACATTTATTTTTCACACAAAAAATAAAAAGGTCGGCAAGGCATTTTGCGAAGTCCTTTCCTTGTGATGGTTATCGTCTGTCCTGCTAAACCATACTTCTATTCCTGCGCTCACAGACTCCGTTTGTCTCCAGTTCAGGCATTTGACCCATCGACGTCATTCAAGAATCGAGCAACATATTTCTGCGCATGCCTCAAGCATAATGCTGTCAGATACATTTAGTTCATTACGTGCCAGCTAATAAGTCGTCGTGTGAAACAGGTTCGCTCGGTTAACTTAAACGTCACCTTGCACTCTCTTCAGGCGTCTGTGTCGAGGCCGGGTTTGTGTGTGTATGTTTGTGCGTGTGTGTGTGTGTGTGTGTGTGTTTGTGTGCATGTGTTTGTGTGCATGTGTTTGTGTGCGTGTGTGTGTGTGTAGGAAAGGAACGATAGGAAAACGGGGATGGATGGATATTATTTCTAGATTCAACTTAGATTTCTGTTCTTTCATTCTTTACTTATAAATTGAATCTACAAACTAGTAAGTTCGATTGTGAATGACACGCTGCTTCTTTTAGTGCGATGTGTTCATCTAATCGTACTGCTTGACGCAATTACTCATGAGTCTTATGGACGATGGAACACTATAAGCTGAACGTTACGCAAAAAAAAAAAAAAAAAACCTGCTACCAGCGATTTAGAGATTTCTCTTAGGTGCATGGAGTTTCGCTCAGCAACATGCTTATTCAAAACATTTGTTGTTGCTTCGGAAGTTCGTTTTGGCATCTGAGACTTGCTTTGAGTTACGATTCGTCTACTAGGATCACAACTTAGCAGGCCCTCATAAATCGCTTATTTGCTTGACAGCCCACCCTGGTGATCAACTACAACCACCATCATCATCACAACAACAACAGCTACAACAACAACAACAACAACAATTACAATAAAAACAGCAACAATAAAAACAACAAGTATTTAGCTCTTATTAATGCTCCGTAAAGCTAGAAGACATCCACAGGTCAAGCATAAAAATCAAAACAAAAGATAAAATAAACAAAAACAAAAAAGCTGCTGTTATATGTTGAAGTTTGGCTAGAGATTGATTACGCACGAAGGTCTATGTTGACATGATGACCAGGGCACCAAGAATTCCAGGAAATTCCCGAAGATTCTAAAATTTTCGGGATTGTAAAAAAAAAAAAAATAAATAAAATAAAAAATTCCCGGAAAACGGGAAGTTCCGGGAATAAAAGCCGCGATAATTCTTCTGATATTCAAGCATAATGGAGCATAGCAATTTTCCCTGCGGTAATATTATCTTCATCGAGATTTGTAAAATCTCTGATTTGAAAGAGATAAGGATGGATGTTCATGAGACGGATACGTCGTCTGCAAGCGTTAGTGAAGCGACATGAGTGTTACCGTTCTATTTTGCCTGCAAATCTGTGAAGCAGTCGCTACACGAACTACGCATTATTTTAATGTTGGTAGGCAGCTCTAATAGAGTTTTTTTACGACAGTGTGAATTCTCAAAAAGTCCTTCAGATCCTTCTCTCGCCACACAATTAAGTTTATACACAACATAAAATAATAATTTGAATAAAATAATTCGCATGCATACACAAGTTTTATTCTTATTTATTGTCTTTTTTTTTTTCAGGTTCATTTATCTGCGAATACGGGACAGAATCTTCGGGTTGAATGTACGATGAGTGTTGGGGTACATCCAATACCTAGTCTCCCACCAAACCCGTTTTCAGCGTTACCTTATGGTGCTCCATGCAAAAGCCGACGGCTTTCTCGGAGAACCATGCCATCAGAACGTTAAGATCTGGTCAATAATTAACTACTTACGATGTATTTCCTGTTATGAGTTGTGTTTTGTTAGATTGTTAAATATGGCGAATATATGAAAAAAACAAACAAAAAGTAAATGCTGGTCTGGCCTGTTTCCTTAACGTGCACTGATCTCCTTCTTAATAAAACCGCCTCTCTTTCAAACCCCTAGCACATCTTGCCTAAACGGAAGATCTAGAATAGCAAGACGGGTTAATGAAGTGGAGTTGTAAGAACTAGCAGATGATTATGAATTGGCTGCGCACTGACATTTCGTGGTAAGCCACTGTATAAGTGTACTATTATTAATAATGTTGCTATTATTACTGTTGTTATTATTATAATCATTATTTTATGATTATTGTTATTACTGTTATTATTATTATTATTATTATTATTATTACTATTATTATTGCAAAAACAAGTGCATATAAAGCAATTCTTTTATTCTTAGACGTTTCGGCTAAGACAGTAGCCATCATCAGTAATACAATTCTAAATCTTAGCTTTTAACTATTATTATTGTTATTATTATTATTATTATTATTATTATTATTACTATTATTTTATTATTATTATTATTATAAGTATTATGGCTAGTTATGGCTAGTTATGGCAAGAACATCCGCCCGGATAGCTATACATCGGCCAAAGCAGTTTAAAAGACATTCGCAAGAACTCTGAGAGCCGTCTTTTTCAAAACTAATGACCCAGTCGTTAGTCATGAAGTCAATATGGGACCAAGCTCTCTCCTATGCAAAGTACTGGTTATAAGTCTGCGAAAACATGCCGAGGTCTATTTATAATTTTGCGATTCGTTACTTCAGTCTCTCAAACCGTAGCAACACTCATAAATGGGGTAGCGTTCCTAGCCCGAATTGCCTCCATTGCCAAACACCCCAAACACTGGGACACGTTGTTGGAGGATGTAAACAAGTACTCAAAGATGTACTGGAGACATGACTCCGTTCTCCTTAACTTCAACAAGGCCATTACCTCGATTCCCAACGTGAGAGTTTATAGTGACCTCAAGGATAGTGATCTCATTATGTCCCCAAGTCTAGTGAGTGGGGAAATGCTAAGACCAGACCTTATTGTTATAAAGGGATCATATATGTTCATAAAGGAGTTGACAATCGGTTTCGAAACGAACATGTCTAAAAGCGCCGACAGAAAGCAACGGCACTACCACGACCTAATTGAAAACATAAACCCAGAAGGCAAGGTAAGGTTTCTAAAGCACTCTATGGACGCCAGTGGTGTACTTTGCAACCATTCAAACGAGGCCATAGAATGGCTGCAAGAAGTTGGACTAACAGAGCGAGATGCTCTATACACACTGAATACACGCTGAAATTCCAAGTGTTTCTGTTTAAGTCCACTGTTGCTATGACACTGTTGTCACGAGAGACAAGAATTACGGTACGGTTTGCTGTGAAGCAACAAAGCTGACAGCCCGCCCTACGCATGTTTTGCGTGCTTCCGCGAAAAAAATCGCTTGTTTGCTTCGAGCGCCACAATCTTTGAATATATTTCATTGTACCCCAATAATCTGACGTTGCAATCGAAGACCTTTGTTTTCCGTATCTCTTGCAACGGGACAAACAGACAGTGCGACCGCTGAATCATTAGTTCTGAACGCTTGAAATCCTTTCTAATTCGCCTTTCCAATTGGAACTACGTTGAAGAGGGAACGTCTCGAGGAGCTACTAGGTAACGACTGACGCACTGACACCACCATCGTCTCGAGGAGCTACTAGGTAACGCCTGACGCTGCGACACAATCGTCGTAGTAACAGTTCTGAGGCATCCTCCTTTAGCCTGGAGTAGATTCGACTCTTCTCTGCTTGTTTACAACCGGCTTCTTTCGTGATGCGAGGTTGTTTTTGAAATCTTCGGTGTTCCGTCCATAATTCTCGCCACCTAACGCATTGCTAGCCAAGTGCAGACCAGAAAATCTATTGGGCTTCTTTGAAATGACTTTTTTTGCTGCTATAATAAGTTCACAACAGCCATTTGTTCATGATGAATGTCAAGACCACAGCAACTTCATGCATGCATATTTACAGAATTTACAGGATAAGTAGTCTCAGTGTACACGAGAAGTGGGTGTGGTTCGTATAACGATTTGTTCACGCTATGTCTGCGCGAGATAAGAAAGATAACAGCACCATCTCCATTGGTGTTACCGGAAAACTGCCCAAAATAACATAAATAAAAGATTCAACGCAGATCTTGCATCAATTCGCTTATTAATCAACCTAATACAATTCAAAAATCATTAGAAGAATCTGCCTTATAGTTGAAAAATATATTGACCTATTAAAATGTTGGGGCATGGGGTCTAACCATGACTGATGTTACATACCCATTCGAATCAGCTTCGGTCTAAGAAAAAAATAAAAATAGATAAACAAGCTCTTAAGAGTCCTATGTTTCTTCGCCGTACGAGATCGGGGTTGCTCAGGAAGACGAAACTACGCGCATTTACGTGAAAAATTTCACAGCACACTTGTTACCTAGAAAGTTATCACCGAAATCAGCGGTGTGAACATCCACAAACCCTCCCAACAAGTCTTAAATTAGCGTAAGTTGCTTATAAGGATGCGTTTTAGTTTGTTGAACAGGGAATAGGATGCTTGTTTCCACATCGACATAATCCGCGTGTCACACCCTCGCATCCTAGATCATTACATTGACTTTAGGGACCCAACCCCTAACTTTTCCCTAACTACTCTAGGTTTTACGGGCGTGGAGATATCCACGGGGGAATAACGTCCGTGAAGCGAAGCAACCGTTCGTATGTACGATTGCTATATAAAAATGCAAAGACTTTCAGAGATTTTCTTATCATTTCATCTCGATTTCTGCAAGGGAGCTTATCGTCTTCAGCATCGGTTTTAAACGGAGATTTTGCATGATCCCATTTTAAATGAAGAGCCTGCATGATCCCTTCCCGGAAAATTTCCAACTTAAGATTACTTAGAAACCCAGTGCCGAAGATCGTGCCAAGAGCTTGCATAACAACTGAGCCTGTGGGATTCTGCAATTTAGTTAACAACAACAACAACAACAACAAAAATATCAAAAATCACTAGAAACAAACAATCCCGACGGATGGATGCTGGGTGAGCCAAGACAGGGGCCTTATGTTACAGCTCGTTATTTCAGCCAATGTGACGACGCTTGCAAAAGCTGAATCTTATTTTATGATAAAATAAATTAAAAGACCTCGACTCCGATCTAAACTGAGCATAATGCCACCCGGCATTATTGAAGTTGATAAGGAGAAACATAGACAGACGGAGAGATGACACCAAACAGACAGATAGATAGACACAAAAAATACATGCATTCACATATGCACTCGCTCATACACACACCGACGCGAGGGTATAAGCTATGTATACAAGTCTGCGATTCAAAGTTCATATACGGAGGTTGCGCTCGGGAATAATTTCGCAGTCCTTTTCTTAGGCAAGATCAGCCACTGCGTCTTATATTTATTGATCTACTTTGACCACCTAGAGCTAAGCTCGAAGTGATTGGGGAATTGGACAGGTTAGAGAATGTATAACAAATATTTCTAATGACTTACCAACGGAATCGACAATTTGATCAACCTGGTTGGTGTTGTGGTAGCATGGTGGGTGAGAATAGGCAAACAAAATTACTATTTAAATGACTTAAATATTGCGTCATAGTAGGCCTACTCCATGCAACTGGCCTTTTGGAAGATTCACAGTCTACTATAACAGAAAACGCCCTTCCGGACTATTGACAACAATCTTGGCATTACAAGATTGCTTTAATATTTCTTACGTGTATGTTTCTACAGTGGCGAATTACGTACGGGAACTAAACTACAGTGAAGTGAAGAACTTCTTGAACCCAAAAAAAGGGGATACCCCTCTCACGAGTGACAGGGAATGACCACGTGCAAATCCTTGTCACCTTTGTGTTCATATCAGCAGAGATGCAAAAGCGCGTAGGAAACGACAGAAAAGTAGTGCATCAGTCACTTCTGCAAGACTGGTGTGCGTGATCGTGCAAATATTGGCCCTCGCGACCGGGAAATATTCGCGAAGCTGAGAGTTGGCGTCACTCCATCGCTATCCGACAAGCCGCCCAAGGTATGACGATTACCCTAAAGTGCTCCCTTCATTCCATGAAGATCGCAGATTGCTTGTCAGGATAATGTGGTCAACACTGATTTCGGACATTTCAATGTGTAAATTGCTGCATTTTGGACAAGCTTCTCCTCCGAGCGCATTATTCACCCTAAATCTGTGACAGTAGATCTTTCATTGGCTCGCCATTTAAAAAATATTTGCATTCATTTTCTGACATTGTTCTGATCCACCTGTTTCAGTTCTGGTTAGCATAAATGTTGCAGCACAAGTCTGAGTTACCTATCGCCAAAGACAGATCTCCACGAGATGGTGTTAAGCATTGCAACAAACGCCGAATGAAACTTAACAGACACAACGTTGGTTTATCACAATGCTACAACAGAATGAGTAAGATCTGACTTACCTGAATCTCAAATCTAGTGAATTAATTCAAATTCTGCGTTCATCATCTCTTACAAATCATGACAGCTTTCCGTGCCTATGCGAGGCACGAATGAAATACAACAGTCTTGGGAGTACTGGTACTTGTACTTGTACTTGTACTTGTACTTGTACTTGTACTTGTCATGCATTCCTTGTGTAAGATGCCTCTTTCACTGTAACATTAGCAACGTTTGTAACATTGCCCTTCAGTCACAATACCACCGGTGAAGCGAGTCCGCTGAAAACTGCCAAAGATGAAGAGAGTATCTTCTGGGTTAGCGAATAAACCAAGTTATATGGATAGGCCACTTGTATGCTTCCTTTATCGTTATCCTTCGGTTTCTGAGTAATAGGCTTGATCCTTAGCATAAAAATGGAGCAATTGTGAACTATAGAGCAAACAACGAAAAAAAAAAGAACAAACAAATAAAATAAATAAATAAATAAAAAATAAAAATTAATAAAAATTTCGCAGTTCATAATCTATTTAATATCTGATGATTTTGTAGAAATTTGTAATTTGCGTTTATGGAGAAAAGAGGTTGTTGTTGTTGTTGTTGTTGTTGTTGTTGTCGGGTTCCTTGTTATTCAGATTATTACCGTTACCTAGTTATTCACATAATTCACGTTATTAGCGGCACAAGCACTCAGCACTTCTCTGCCACATCCTAAGGCTATGATGCTTTGTCGGATAGCCATGCCATCCTAACTTTAAGATCTGGACGCAAAGGAAATACTTATTCTTGCTGATGCTTTTTTTAATAGATAGTATTCATTTATGTTAGATGGTTAAATAGATGGACTGTGAGAGAAAATGCATGAAAGGAAAAAAAGCAACGTTGCTGCTCTTGATTAGGCAGTCCCTTCCACGCCATTTTAGCGACTGCTGCCAGTAAAACAACATACTTTCTTACGCAAAGTAGAGAGCCAGTTCCAACGGAGAAACGAGCTGTCAATCCAAACCTGATCCTTTCAGTCTGATCTACAGACGCAACCGCAAGAAGAACTTGAATTATTCCAACGTTTTTTCGTGAGCTGGAAACTAGAGTTTGTTTGCAGAGAAATAAAAAGTTCGATTCGATCGATTTTGCGATCTGCTGGGAAAAGTGATTCGAACGCTAGATTCGAACGTGACCTCAGGGCAGGCAAAGCCTTAGGATCAGCGCTTATCCGTTTATTATAAAACAATAGTACGTTAAAGTCCCTGTCTTGAGTCAACCCGCATCATCGGAACGGTGCCGGGGCCGGGGCTTAGAAAATGGTGTTGATAGATAATTAATAAGAGTTATATAGAAGGGTCTAGATACTTAGATTGGGAGTGAAAAAAAAAAAATAAGTTATCGGTAACAAATAACAATAATAATAATGACAGTAATAATAATAATGATATTATAATAATAATTTTTTATTTGGAGTACCATAGATGCTAATATGGTCATTTTGTCCTTGTCATTCGCCAGCCTGTTAAATTCACTCGAGATGGGGACATACCGTGGCGTGGTTGCACGTAGTATAACAGGCATGAAGCATGTCACGTAGCAAATCAGCGAAAAAATTAGGGAAACTGGAACAAGCTCAATCGCCAGACGAATCAGGGCGGTGATATTGTACATGCGCCTTGTTTTGCAATCGTGAAACTCCCATTCAAGATATTTATTTACCTAACTTTTCTTACACTTCCTAGGCAAATTCTCTTCGTTGTTTAAATCTACGTTTCCCCAGCGCAACTTAGGGTGTAGGCTAACTTAGACATGCCAGACAACATAGACCCCAATGTCTTCACAAGAGAGTGATGCTAGTTTCAATTTGAATGGCAATAATTATTGTGGGCTGAATAATTAAATTGATAGCATAGCTCAGAATGATCTAGCCTAGAAATCTTATCTTGCCATCAGCCAAAAGTGAACGAAAATTGAACCATTTAGGTGACATAGTGCTCAGTAATAAAAGAATTAGCATTTCCTGATAAAGCTTTTCCTTTATGAAACTGACCTCAGAGGAAGGGGCGGGGGAATCGACAGTGAATGAGCCAGAAACTCTAAGGAAAGGGGAGTAGCGTGTTGTTTCTTTTCGCTACTCGTTATAAGGAGTCACCTCGTGTTACGCAGTGATGTAAGTGAGAACGGGACGTAGCAGTCATAACGCTGATGTGTTCAACACCAGCTGTGTCTTTACTAGGTAGACGTTTTCCCAATGCAAATGCCTCTTAAATGCTCTCCTCACATGAATGGATGCTAGGTATCCCAAGTAAGCGCTAATAGATCGTAAAAGGTTTTCGACAAGGTACTATTATCGATAGCTAGGAGTTACATTAGGACATGAGCAAACTATAGGTAGCATTACCAAAAATTAGCAATCCTAAATATAAGGGGATAATTAAAGATCACCCTTAGAGTATGAAAGCTAAGTATTAAGATAGTATATTTACAAAAGTATTAACTGGTAGCAAACAAGTACTAAAAAGTATCGTCTCTAGATACAATAGCCTGTACCTATCTGTACCTGCAGACGAGCATTTTTAGTAGTCCTTTGGGGAGAGTTTTAGTAATATCTGCATTATGCAGACGTGTGCCTAGCGAAGACACAAATGGTGGCAAAGATTTCAGCACATTTTGACCTGAATATCACGTTTAACTATTTGTGTTAGTGCATATATATATATATATATATATATATATATATATATATATATGCATTAGTGCCAGTGGGTGTATATATATAT
>QQSS02210051.1:0-11485 GCA_003687565.2 Craspedacusta sowerbii
TCGTGGTGTGAAGCAGCCGACCTAAGAGAAAGAGCCCACAACAAGAGATACGCCTATTCTGTAAATACCAGGCGCCCAAAGCAGATGAGCCCGCTAGAAATAGGTGACAGTGTCGCTATTCAGAATCAGAGGGGAAGCAACCCTTCTCATTGGAACACCACTGGAAAAGTTGTAGACAGCTTTCATAATCGACAATATCAAGTCATTATCGACGGAAGCCGATGGACAACACTCCGAAATCGAAATTTCCTGGGCAAGATCGACGATTCCACCCGCATGGTTCCACTAGATGACGATGCAGTTACACCCGCGAATCTGCCGAATACAACTCACATTGAACCGGCGACGTCATCTCCTGGCAGCAGCACCGCAGACGAAAGCAGCCCTACCCAAGGCAACGAGAGGGCTGACACCACTTTGAAACCAACCAATCTGCAGCCCAACCTCGAACCTGCAACGCCTCACTCAACTACAAGTGAGCAGATCATAAGTCGGCCTACACGAACTCGGAAACCACCCTCGCGATTCAAGGACTATGTCATGACATAACCTGACCGAGCCTAAAGGAAGAAGAAATCGTTAACACAGAAAACTTTAAAATTAAAAGGAAGGACATGTGTAGTTATGCAGCTTTGCTGCCAACTTGTTTATGTATATAGATACTGGGTCAGGCCATGATCCGGCAGTTTTGTCAGTGAGCATCTTAAGGAGAGGAGTCGTATTGTTGTCTTTGTCTTACTCTTATACGTTATACACGGCCCTCGCTTAAAACCATTTCTTTAATGATAATAGTTGATGAGTCGCTGTGGCGCAGTTGTCATCGCAGTTGGACTGTTACCCGAGGGTCTTGGGTTCGAGTCCGCTGATGGGGAACTTTTTCTTTTCGTCCAATTAACGCTTTCTTCCACCTTTACCCTGTTTTCCATAATGAGTTTATTGGTGACGTTAGCAAACTCGAAAGTTTTTGCTTCGGACACGACATCTCGCAAGGTTTTTTTGTTCCCATCACCTTTGATGTGTGTTTTAAGCAACTCGGTTCGAATGTCGCTGTTACAAAGACCAAAGATAAATTTATCTCGACACATTTCGTCATAAACCGCACCATACTCACACAGGCTACCACAATGACGCACCTTTACTTCCCAGTCTTGTACGGTTTCGTTAAAATCTTGATTAAGATGCCAGAATTTAAACCGTTCAGTTAATACAGTGCTGCCCACTAAGCCCGTGTAGTGCTTGCGAATTCGCTCCATCAAAACCCAGGTTTTTTTTTGTCTTCATCAGCGATCTGGGGTTCGATTGTGTATCGAATAACCTGTAAGACTTCATCCGGCATCGCTGACCGAAGGGCAGTTATTTCAAGGATTGTTTTTTTTATAGTGAGCCTCTCGCTCAGTCGCCTCGTCACTCTCGAGGTCTCTGTACTCTGACTGTATACAAAAGTCGTTGAACCTCAGCTCAAAGTTCCTAAAATTCTCTGCCATGTTACCTGACATTTTAAGTTCGGGTCTTTTAATTCCAGACATATCTGTGTCTTGGGATCCCACTTCTGACACCAAGTTTGTACGTGTAAAGAACGACAAGAAAATACGCCAGACGGCACGTCGACTACTTCTAATTTCACTTGGTCGTGCCAGCCCTCCCGTTATATATCCGTGCATATAACTCACCAACACATATAACTCATCCAACGCTGATTTGGCTTTCTTAAGCGTGGCGGGTCTCCATGTATTTTCCTAGAAACAATTTCGCAATGGTAGAATTTGGTGATGGACGCTGTGCTGTCCCCTGCATGCTTCAGAAACCATTGAAGCGCTTCCTCGACATCGCTGGCCTTTCCATTCAGACGTTTAATGCCAACAAGGTTTCTCTCGAATACAGCAGTTCGAGTGGAAGACTTGTGATACTATTAGTTTCTTTTTCCTGCATTCTGTTGGCTTGTTGGACGAAGACTGTCGCAACGTAGAATTCGTTTCCGTGCCACTGCCAGGTCCTGTCTCTCAGCTTGAGCATCTGCCTTGACTTATAGCAGCAATACACGTCTATCTCAGCGTGGCCACACGCAGCAAACTGCGATGAACGATTTCACATAATTAGTAAATAGTAAAATAATTCCTATTGCCTCAATTCTGCATTTAGCTGACATGGATACTGCAGAATGTAAGCCAAGATCATGAAGTGATTGCACTAGGTGGCAGTATAAGCGCGTATAAAGCGCCTTTAAGTTTTCCTTATTCGGTTTTGATCAGTCAAGCCGGCTGATAGAATTATCCAGCGATAACATTATTGGTCGTCCACTGCAATGAAGTGCTACACTAAGCAAACCTAACCATTTTAAGTAAAGCTCCAAAATGAAAATCATCCCGATCAAAAAGTTTGAAGGAAGAATTATGTGGCTATCCAGGAACCAAAAAATCTTTCATCTCTACCATAAATTTCCTGAACTGCAGAGAGCAAATACCTCTGTGTAGAAGGGTTATTCCAGGCACGTTCGTGCCCAACGAGTAAGAAACGATCCTGTTGATTGGGAACATCTATGCACCCTACCATTCTCAGGATCAAACTAGGGCAGCCCGAAACGGTCGCACTCATTTATACACGTAACTTACCTTGTGCCGTAGAGAAATATAAATCTTATGTCTTCCCTAAATGCGAATGGAATGCAATGAAGTCATGTGCGAAAACAATACCGCTAAGGGTTGACAAGTACCATGAGCATCACAGAGCACGAGGAACGAATGATAAAATAAACTTAATACGGCAACGCCGAAAGAGCCTAGCTCGAAGTTCCAAATACCTCGGTAGACTCAGTGGTAGGTAAGAGGAGTCTTAGGTTAGCTGCAAGACTTGTATTACGAAGCAAAATTTTTGCTTTCGTTGCCGGCTAAGCAATTACCACCAGATTGCACAGGCAGGTCACCGCCGTACCATTATAAATGCAGTAACGCAACAGGTCACCGCTGCTCCATACGACGTGGCTGCCTGTACAATTACGACTTTGACGCGAGGGGGAATTTTTCAATGTAAGAGGAGACGCTCGGAAGACTTAACAATACATACCGATGAAAGTTGTTCAGAATGGCTCGAACATGGCTCATATTCAATGCCTTCTCAGTGCTTCTACTGCGGAAGGAAGTTACAACAAAGCTCGAATCTACGCCACCCTGTTCGCAATTTCCATAAAAGGATGCCCCTTCTAAAACACTTTTGGAACTGGAGGTAAGGTGCAAAGAATTTGAGTGTGAAACATACAATCGGCTTTCCAGTACCGCAGCAAGCCTTTAAACACGCGCAAAGCTTTACATTACATTCAATCAACTGCTTTGAGGAAAGCTCACATTCGTAGTTCTTTAAATGTTTCACACTATTGCCCAAAAGTTAGACACTTTGATAAACTTTGTCTAAATTAAAGCATTAAGATTGTCGCAAAGTAAATGCCGTAGGACCATACTTAACTATTATCTCACTTATATTATTATTTTCCAGTGGTAAACTTGCTGGCACACTTACTAATGGGAATGTTGCTTACGGTAAGTATGTTGCAATTTGCGAAACTGCGACAGAGGATAATCGAAACTGGCCATCTATTAGCGAATATTAAAAAATAAAAACCAGATAAAACAATGAATCCAAAAAGTCTGATGTCAGTCGCGTATAGATATATGGATAGGCAACTAATCTTGCAGTGGGTGCCCGGGCCGAAAAGAATATCTTCTTTCACTGGGGGATACGGTCCTTGGAAACTCAACTTACGGTCAATTGCTGAAAAAGGTTAAACGAATTAAATTTCTTAGTGATTGCATAGCAAGAGGTATGAGAAAGTGAGAATTCAGCAGTCATCTGAAACGCCATTCCGCCAATTCCCATGCCTTTCCAGGAATGACAGCAAAGACGCTCGCGCACAATAAAATGCCGTACATTTCGGAGGAAGCTTCAGATGTGGCATTTGTGCATGTGGGCACCAATAACTTGTCATCTGGGCTTAGCAAACTCAGCAAACTGCTAACGAAGTAGGAAATGAAATTATTAGTCTTGGAGACCACTGCATAGAACATGGGTTAAGCGATGTTTTGGCATCGAGAATAACTTTAGCAAAGAATTTTAGCCTCTTATGAGGGCAGCTAAAATAAACAATGTTCTTCTAAAATGTTCCTCTCTGCCATTTATGGTAGTCTGAAGGAAAAAAACGCCTTAAGGAAAACAAGGATCGTTCGTATAGAGCAAATGCCCTCGCATTGACAAAGGAACCAATAAAAACTATTAAAAAATAGATCTGGACTCGAGAATTAAAAAACTCCAATCCAACAACAAGAAGCACTTCAAATTATGTGAAGATATAGAAGTGTTGCTTAGAAAAGAAAGGCAGTTAAAAACTCGTTTCAAGGAGCAAAGAAGAAAATGTCCAACAGGAAGCTCTGGAAACGACTAAATGACCTGAATCAAACAATGTCCTTGCAAATCCTAACAAATTTCAGGCATTTGCGCTTGCAAAGAACAAAGAAAATGCTGCAAACTATAGACGGCGCATAAGAGGCAAAGAAATTTTCTGTAACAGTTTTAGGTATCAAAAATTGCGAAGAGTTTCGATGACCACATTTGCTGCTCAGTTATTGTATGCTTTTAACTGATTAAAACCGAATTTTGCTTTCACAAGGACGAAAGTCTAAGAAGAGAGTTTATTTGGAAATTTTTACTACTCCCACTTTGGGTACTTTTCTTCAGGGCATTCAATCCAAAAAAATGTTATCACATGCTCGTCTTTCTATCCATAATAACCACACATGCAACAAACGCACATTTACGTTAAAAAGTAGAAAAGTGCTTAATTCAAGAAAGTGCTCGCGTGGCATGTTTAGGAATTTTCAAAATTATCAATGATATGAATCCAGAGTGTATTAAAGAAATCTTTCAACTACCGAAAAATAGGAATTCGCCTTGACAGCCGTAAAATTTTGCAGTAGGTAAAGTAAACCAAGTCATATTAGGATCAAGAAGTTTGAGATTCTAGGTCCAAGGAAATGGAAAGCCCTACCAAAACGCATGAAGTAAAGTTCTAATCAAAGACATTCCTAGCTCAACATAAAAAATTGAGATGGATGTATGTTAATGGAAAGTTTTCGAGCACGGTATAACGCTGCTTAGTCGATAGCGATTCGAACTGGCTCCTGCCAATGGAAAAGGCATGCTCATGCTCAACGCAGAAAGCGGCGTTCGCGCTCCAACGGCTTCGTCTTTAGAAACGGTTTGGCTTCCCTACGCCCGAAACTAACACAGCACCAGTGGTTTTTATTGTTGTTCTAACAGTTTTTAGTCATCGAATGATATGAATTATGGATGTTCCATATGACATGTGTTGCATTATTTTTGTTCATGAACTCGTCTTCATTTTTTGTTTGGAAACTTCAAAATTTCAGTCCTTGGCCTCGTGATTTACTGCTGTAAGTAAAAATGCTATATACCAATATCCGAAGTTTAGTTAATAAAAACTTATTCAGAATTTCAACAGCATATTAAGTCCTTGACATAAACTAGAAAGTTTGGTTTTAATGTTCGTGCAGATTCAACATACACATACTGCGCTCACACGACGCATGCATTATGGACACAACTGACTACACAGTTAACTCCTTCAAGGCACTTCATTACACTCGGGTTATCAATCCTGGTTACACAGTGATTGATTCGTAATCAATTGCTTAACAACAAGCTAGGGCAGCAAGAAACGGGAAGGTCCATGCACAATAAGCAACACTCCAACCACAACCGGGTTGGCGCCATACTTAGTTCTACTTGCTTGCCATGGTTTTTCTATTGCCTGGATTTTGTTTTGTTTCAATGCAGGAACAGAGGAAATTGTTGTTACTATCATTTGTTCTTGTGCAGAACTGGTTTGTGCATGTTGCTTTGCATACATCAGCTCCCCAATTTCAACCACTGAGCAGGGCTTTAATTTTTTGGCCCAGAAACAGCAGCCAGTTGTAATACGAGGGTACTACTGTGCTGATAATTCTGTCCCATTTCTGTGTAGTACGCATGCCTTGCAAGATACATATGGGGGTGTTAGCATTGTTAAGTTAGAGTCATTGATCTTGTACTTTATGTACGAAGGTGCAAATACACCAGACACTACAAATGCTCAATCAGCAACCGATAGACTATTCCAGACGAGATATCATCAAGTAGCAAGACAATCAACGATTAAAAACACAAGAGAATAACGCAGCTGTACGCAACTGCTGGCAAATAGTGAGACAAGAACAAAGTCAGAAGGAGGGTAAGACAGAGAGGATAGATCTAGCTAGAAAGAGTAAGAGCTAGATGGTTAACTTGAGCATTAAGTTTATGTTTTATCCATTGAATAAACATGGCCTCCTTCAGTTTACACTAAGTCTGTTTGGGCTTTATCTAAAACAGAAAAACAAAGATAATAGCACCGCCACATTCAGTCATCGCTCGGTTGCAAAGGTTTGTAAATCTTGTTCTTTGTATGTAAGCCTTGCACAGAAACTTGCTCGTGGCCGGAAATATAGCCTGCCACTATTTTTGCTGCTAAAATAGCCAACGCAAATATCTCTTGTTGATATCAACTTTTGCTGTTTGTGGCTGGGAGTCAGAGCTGTAATTTCAAGCATTATTTGGCTTTGCTCCTATTTATGCAGGATCATTTAAGTACTGGAACCAATTTTTTTGGACACTGATTGTCATCATGACTCTGATCTGACAAGGAGTTTTATTTCAATTGAAGTTAGTAGTTAGTAATTGAATTTCATTCTTTTGATACCAGCAGTCTAGTTACTCAAATTAATTGTGCTTAATGTTTTTGACCAAGCATACTTAATTTGAAGTTTGTTTACTCCGACACCAAGGCTTCTACTTACCAGCAGGGGTTGTTTGTAATTTCACATTAGTCCCTGATGCTACCAGGGCCATGTTTATGGAATTTCTGTCTACTGATTCCTCATTTTCCTGAACCTTTCTTGCTCTGTCTTTTCAATTTTTCATGTTTCTACGTATAATTTGGATTTTACCTTTGTACAGTAAACTTGGAATGAAAGAGCAATCATTACTTATAAACTGCTGTTTAGACAATGCTACCCAAGTCTTTCCTAGCTTACAGTTGGAACCTTCAACTGTTTGAGATGGCTAGCAGACAGCATTATTGAAGTACCGCTTTGGCAAAGCATGGAGCTGGAAAGGAACATATGATGTCCATGGCTTTGGAACTGAAAAGTTGCTCTGTTTGTCATTTCTTGAAGTTAGTTTGACGTGAAATTGACTGCATGATGCAAGATCAAGTCCTTTTATAGCGAGCTTTAGTAATCGGCAGCTATGTAACATTGCAAAATGAGAAAAAACCTATTGAAGAAAGGTACAAGGTAGCTAGCCAGATTCGACATTCTGGAATTCGCTGCTGATAAAATCTGGCATCAAATTTTAAAGCATTATCAATTTTATGGAAATGCTTCCAGGCAAAGTGATTGACTGATCTAGATTAGATTTAGGCATTGAGTAGCAACTTACCTGGAAGTGCAAGCTTCAGTTTTTGAAGGTGGAAGAATTGTTTCAGCACTATATGTACCAGATCAACCATATGTAACCAAAGTAGGGCTGCCTCCATCGGCTAAAAATGTCTTGTGACAGTCAGCAAGCCAGGTTCATAACAGAATTAGATGCATCTTCTACATGTTCATTTGGCACTAAACAGAAAAGAGTTAGGTCAAGGCGAAGTACTTCGTCTGTTTTGAAAAGAGGCACTCCTCGAAAGCAGGGGGAAGGTCTTTATGAGTGTGTGCAGACTAATGATGTTAACAGAAACGTCCTCTCTTGGAGTATGTCATCTTTTTGGTCATTTTTGCTTAGCACTGATGGTAGAAAAGTCTGTGCGACTGTGCATTGGGTCTCGTCATGGTTGATATGGTTGGTACGCAATGTCATTGCTGGCACTACAGTCATCGTGCAAATGTTTGTGCTCTTTTTATTAGTTTTCCTAAGACTGGTGTTCAGTCTATCAGTTTGGACCTTCCAAATATCATTAGCTATAGGTATTTGGATAATTGTCAGGTAAGTGTTACTTGTTGTATGCTATCCTATAGATATTCATTTTTCCATAATGTAGTTTCTGTGTCGCTTGGCTTGTAAGGATTAGTTTTGCATTTGTGGAGTAGAGAGACGGGCACATTTAAATTTCAGTTCACCTTATTTTTGCTTGGGTCTGGTTTTCCATATGGTGTGCTGTTGGATACACAAGTTTACAGTAGCTTCCACTAAGTCGTATTTGCACAGCTTTTTGTGCAGCTTGCTTTTTCCTCTGTTAGTTTCCTGATTTTAAACCACCCATCTGCTAGAATTGCATTTTGCATGAGAACAGAGCTTGGATTTACCTTTAACTTTTATTTTTAATGAAAATTATTGCTTATTTATCTGTAGCTTATTTTTTGCTTGCTCTGTTATTGTTATAAAACTGTTTTACTATGGATGCCAAATTTCCAGGCATTGAAGCATTTGCTTGGTTTTGCTTATTTGAATTGCCATGGGGCTGGTCACAAGTGTAACAGTTGTTAGGCACTGAAAATAATGATGTAAAGTTTACAGGATTCATTTCCTTGTGTTTACAATGTTTTCGTAGATCATCCAATCAGATGTGCTGTAAATTTGTGCTCTGTATATAATGTTCACTTGTAGGTTTATAACAGGTTGGTATGTTTCAAAAGTTAGGTTTTCCTAGGTTTGCAGCAGAGGCAATGAATTCAAATCACTTTTAGGGTATGTTATTGAAGGGAACCTAGCCTTCCAATAAGCTAAAGCATTGGTATAGTAAAGTAGCATTTACAGGTTTCTTATATGCCAGATTTCTGATTATTGAGTCACTCAGAAGGCAATTAAGTTGATTGCTTGGCTGTGTTGGCTGCTTAAATTGTTGATTTTCACACTTATTTTTGCAGAGTTTTACTGGGGATTTTGTTTGTGCTGTCGGCCCCCAAAGCCTGGTGGATGAGCACTAAAGTCCATTCCTTATTGGAAACAGTGTTTGTAATTCTTATGGGGGTACCACTGTGCCATTTCTATCCGAACTTTGATCCAGATGCATCCAATGATTATGATTTTAATGATTATGAAGGTACCTGTCCTCTTCCAGTTGAGCCTGCTTGTGCTCTAAACCACCTTATTCGAAATCAAAAAGCAACTCCATTTAGGTAGGTGCTTGCTTGTAGTTTCTTAATTTTTTTCAAAAGGCAAAATATAACATTTTTATCTCACGATAAAGTAATGAAGCTTCCCACGTCTCTTGTAAAATTGTATCCTGCATGGCACAATAATATCACACGAAAAATGTTTCCACAGCAAAGCAATGCTGACTTCAATATAAGGTCTACCATTTTCATTTGTTGACTTCGGATTGTTCGTTTTTCTTTGAAACAAGGTGAGGAGATGCATTTATGTACTGTCTCCCTTCTGCATATTTGCCTTTATTTGCCCATTGTACTTAGAAATTTGTTGTTAAAACTGTGACTATATGAGTAAAAGAGTTCTGTCAATAGAGGTGTCAGTTCAAGACACTTAACTTTCCTTTTCATATTCTTTGAGGCTTCTTCTTTCAATTTATGCCAGCCAGTTCATTTTGAAGTAGGTATAGTTTCAAGGATTCTTTAAAATTTTGTCAGGTTTATGTATTTAAGTCTAAATGTCATAATTACATCCTACACCGAATGAAACATTTGCGGTGCATATCAGTATTGAGAATTACACATTATTGGGTTTCACAGGTCTAATGCTTTTCAGGCGACTTGGAAGAATACATAGACCTTCAAAATATCTTGCTGTGGATAGACATTTTACCGGAAACTATAAACTATCTGGTTGTGAGTCCCACGCCTTAGCCAATATGCTAGGCATCCGCTAGTGCTTTTTTGTGTATGTGCTGCGCTGTTTCTATTGCAATGTTGAATCTTTAGAAGTTTATATTTATGTCGTGCAGGATTCTATGTCTGCCACCCAGTGCCAATGATGATGAAATAAAAGCAAATTACAGGAAGTTTGCGCGTTTGGTTCACCCGGATAAGTGTGGCCTGCAGAATGCTGATCAAGGATTTAAAAGTATTGCCTTCTTGTTAAGACAGTGTGCGGGTCTTTTGTGTTTCTGAGCTTTTCCTTGTCTTTGATAAAAATTAAGATGTTATTTGGTAGTCTAATAAATTTGAAAATGATTCTAAAACACTGCATGACATGTGCGCTATCTATCGGCTTGAAGAGATTTTATCTTGTGCATACTTCAAACGTTTGAGCGAGAATCTACGTGACCTGGTTAAAGATTTACTTGACATCCTGTGACCCACCGAATGATCTTAGCTTGGGCAGTTCAGTATTTGTGCGTTGCCTTTCATTCTTGACGACATGGCAGGGTTAAGATATTGGGATATCTTCTGCATTTCAAACTGTCTCAGTTGCATGTTCAGAGATATTTAGATAGGTGCCAGCTCAAGGATGTTTTGCGCAATTGTTTTTACATATCGCCAGTCCTTTTGTAATGAATTAGTATGCTATTCAATATTTGACCAAGTTTTTTTGTGTGGCAGAAAAAGGCTAATGTTCGTTGGTTTTGTAGGTCACATTTTGCCAATTCCTATGCATGTATGGCGTATATATGATTGCTTAGTTCTAGATAATGCGTTTAAAAAGATATGCACTTCCGACCAGAGACAGGACGTGCTGATGGAAATAGAGAAGGAAAAGGTTGAAGCGCTTTTGCGAAAGAAGTATGGTCATCTTTTCAACGAGCTCGAGAAGGAGTTCGGGGATTTAGTGAATAGCCTACCCTGCAATGCCTGCCAAGGCAGACATAAGAAAGTACTTGTTTTGGGCAGGCAACCATGCGATGCCCGCTACTGCACGACGTGTAGAGCTAGGCATCCAGCTGTGGATGGAGATGTCTGGTCGGAGAGGTCTTGGCTCCGCCTAAATTGGAAGTGCTATGCGTGCTTGGATGGCATGGTACGCTCCTTTGCTGGTTATGTTGCGTCTTTTTTAATTGCTATCATGAATTTTCGAATGTGCACCTAATTAGCGATGTCTGTATCGTTGCTCTGCTTAACGGTAATTTTTGTTAAAAGCGTAGGCCTGCTTGTATCTTCACATCTTAGTCACTCGCTGGTTGAATTTCCACTTCTGATATCAAGTTTTTCCTGTGTTTGTATGGTAGATTTATGATGTCACGGACTGGGGACGATGTCAGGATTTAGAATCTCGACTACCTGATAATGATCACTTAGTGCGGTGTCGCGTTGGAACGGCAGAGAGTACACACACGTTTCGCCAATCGTGGAGATACAATGGGTAAGTACCCTAATTTGTGGAAATACTCAGAAGAAGACTTACCAATTATAAGGTACATTCGCATGCATTCATACATTCATACATAAATACATACATACATACATACATACATACATACATACATACATACATACATACATACATACATACATAC
>QQSS02210063.1:0-11485 GCA_003687565.2 Craspedacusta sowerbii
AGGAGACCTCCTTCACATGTAGAATGTTGCAATTTTCTTTGACCATGTATTGTTGTTTTCTACATGCGAAAATAAATTTTGAATCTTGAATCTTGAATCTTCTTAAACTACATAAATCTGCAGGTTGGGATAATATCTATTATGATGTGGTAAGAGCTCTTTGTAATGAATTACTTTTACCTCTGCTTTATATGTTCTCAAAATTAGTGGAGCAAGAACTTTCCCCATGAATTTAAAAATTGCTAAAGTGATTCAAATGTTAAAAACTGATTGGCCTTACGATATCACTTATTACCCACCCATCTCAATTCTATTAGTGGTTTCTAATATCCTGGAGAAGATTATTTGGATTATTTTGCCTTCATATGTGGAAGGAACAGGAACAATTTATCCAAAGCAGATTGGGTTTAGAAAACAATTCTCTATTGAATTTGGTATTCTAGAATTGCTTGAAAACATCACTAAAGTAATGGAGCTTAAGCAATACAACTTGGAGTCTTCCTTGACATAGCCAAGGCCTACAACATTGTGAATCATAACATCTTATTAAACAAAATGGGATAGTATGGCGTCTCAGCATCTAGTATCTCACGGTTCAGGACTTACTTAACTGGCTAAAGCCAATATGAAGAGATCAACAAAGTGACCAGCAATACTCTTCCTGTCAGATATGGTGTTCCACAAGGTTCTGGATTAATGCCTTGAGACCCTTGTTCAGGGTTATCACTGCTGCCAAAGAAAGAACTCTGATCATGTTCAAAAATGAGATAAAGTGATTTCTTCTTTATTCAACAACTGTTACACCCGATTGGTGATAACTGAACTTCGCAATTTACTGAGTTCACTCGTAACTTTATTAACTGCTTGGTGAATAAAATTATTCCTATGGATGTACGATTAATATTGAAATTATTTTTTTCTTCTTATTTCATGCTTCTGCGGATTCACGATAGACTCATCGGGTTTGATATATGTACGTCCAAACTTAGTTACATGGCAAACCCGTTTATAGCGGCGTTACCTTGCGCAATTTTGTGAAAAACCGATGGCTTTCTTGCGGGGGGTTCGATAGGAGTGCGATAGCGGAGCTGCAAAGCCACTACGAAGCTACGCGGCTTTGGCTGGTGTCTTAGTGGGCCCACAGCGATGGCTGTAATACAGTTAATACCGTTACCTGAGCTTGTGTTGACCTTGGTCTCGAAAGAAATGTCTTCAATTTGATTTTTTGTGTACTGCAGAGTTGTATACATGCTGCTGTCAGGTCATTTTGTGTCTTTTTGTGAAGTTAAAAGCTAGCTGTAACTTGCTAATTGTTCGAACTATGCGGCAGAATGGGTGATACTGGCGACGGCAGTTTGAGGCCCCAATTTGGAAACCGACACCTTGTCGACAAGGCTCGCGTATTTGATCACAATGCATGGTGAGTTGCAATACTGATCAGAGGTTTAATGCGCTTTCTTTCAAATGTAAGCATCCTTCAAATGGTTCCAATTTTCATACATATTGCCTCATTAAATCAGTTCTACATTACTGCCAAAGAATTTAGCAAGTGCATTTTTGTTTTGGTTTGCACTTCCTCTGTTAAGCATCCCGTACTTGATTGGTTTTTGTTTGTTCCTTTCTTGGATCTATTCTCTTTGCTCTCATAAATTCTCTGGCATAAATTTTATGGCATCATTGAATGCAGATATAAAATTGATGACACTCATTCCTTCAGTTTGCCTATATGCTAGTGCTGAACATGCCAATTTTATCAACAAGTGTATACTGCTAGTTTGCTGCTGTCCATTTCATTCTTTATGTAACGTGTACTGGAACTCCATTTATTCTTGGATGTCAGATGATTGATTGCTAATTGCTTTTTAAGCATATACCTGTAGGATAATAGCGAATTTGTTTGTTAACACTTACACAAACACAAAGCTATTTTCCATGCATTATCTACCTTAGATGTTTTGAATAATGCTTGTGTCTAGGGACAACGTAGTGTGGGATGATGACTTGAAAGATGATGCAGAGCAAAAAATTCAAGTCAACTCTGCTGAAGTCATGAACAAAGACAAGCAAGGTTGCTTTTTTATGTCACTCCTATATTACAACACCAACACTGAATTAGTAGCATGCTATGTAGACTGCTGTGTGGACTTATGTAAACAATGGTGTAGACCGATTGACCTTGTACTCTTTTTTATGTTGCTTTTTCATTTACTAGCCTGCTGTAGAATCTTTCTTTAGGAGTAAAAACTATATCTGCAGCATTATTAAAATACTGTCCTGAGTATTCGTACTTGTGTTGGAAAACGATTTAAATTACTTATTAGCACTTGTTTATCATTTTACTTCTTGGAGTTTTGTCCTTTTTATGTTGCTTCCACTAAATCAAAGTTATTTCCTTGTTTGTTGCAGACGAATATGAAAAGAATGCAAGTTTATACTGGAATGACTTTTACTGTGTGCATGACAACAAGTAAGTGTATCTTAATTTTATCACTAGTTCTCTATCAGGCTGCTTATTTTGCAGAGGTTAAGAGTGCTGATTTATTAGGGACCATAAAATTCTGGCTTGTACCTCAAAAGAAAAATTGTATTTAGTGTAGCTTTTAGTTTAGTAACGAATTTCCATGGCTACACTATCAATATTAGGAGAAATAGGATCTGATGGAACCATCTTCCGCAATCTTCTTAATCAAAAACTCTCTAATATCAAATTTGCTGTGGAATATGAGGAAGACAGGAACTTACCAATCTTATCGTAAGTGCACATTCACAGGGCTGTACACAAACTTCAGTTTCTCACGGTTTATGTACAAAATTGGTATAATTTACTTTTATGTCACCCATGCAACATCAACAGCACATGGAAGGGGTTTAGTAATGATATTAGTACTGTACGTGTTCTCCTGCAAAGAAACAATATTTTCGAATCAATGATGAACAAAAAATGGTGAACCATCAAATAGCACCGAAAAGTATTATAAATTACCCTAGCTAGGAAATTTTCCCCGCTTAACACAATTAAAACTAAAAAAAAATTGTTGAATATTGTGCAAGGATGTACATATTCAGCTAGTCTTCGTGCCTTATAAGATTGGTTGTTATTTCTCAGCTAAAGATGAACTGGCTAACGTAAGCAAGACCCATGTAGTTTATGAATTTTTGTGTTTTAGCTGGAATGGTAAATATGTTGTTAATCCCATATATTTTAGTGTAGTGTAATGGAGCGCCTGTCATGTTACCTTATGTGATACATGTAATGTATAATGCAATTTGATATCATCTGCCATGTAAGGTATTATGAAGAATTAATATTGCTTGTAGGTTTTTTAAAGATAGGCACTGGCTTTTCACTGAATTCAGTGAGCTTGCTCCTAAGGGAGCCCTTTCTGAGCATCAGACAAAACTTACAGATGATACTGATGTAGGAGCACACGGCGATACTTCAAAGTCAGATGACGAGAAAGGCGTCCTGTTTGAACAGCTTCATGATTTGACAGTTACTTCGCCTTCAATCTACCCTGGAGCAAATGCTGGATTCAAGATCCTCGAGGTATCAGTAGCCTTAAAGTTTGGCGACTGGCGCCCTTGTTTAATTTATTTTTTTGTTTATTTAGTGGCCCTTGGTTTGTTTATTCAAAAGCTATTGATTTAAATAAATGGATGGTACTAGCACGTAGCGTCTTTCATTAGGTGCTTGATCAAAGGAATTTATTATTATTAATATCTCTGCGGCGAAGCTGCATCCACTTCCAACGTTAGTCTAACTTGGTTCAGTTTGGTTTGAAGTAATACTGAGGAGGTAAGTTCCTTCTTTGCTTGTTTGTGCCAAATATAAAAGCATGCCTTGTTCATATCTGCGTTCATCACCGATGGCTGGGGAGAATGTATCCAAATACTTTAGTTACCAATCCGCCTGAAAATTGTTGCTCTTTTTTCTAGGCTGGATGTGGGGTTGGGAATACTGTTTTCCCGATTCTTCAGGTCAACAAGCAAGTATCAGATATTGAAAATAATCTAACTGTTTGGCTTGGTAAATGTTACTTGGTCGTTGTATTAGTAGTAAAAGCCCCTGTAGAAACGCGGCGTTGTTGGCTAGTTTATAGGTTCCTTTGTATTTGCGTGTGGTTATAGAAATGCTTCTGTGGGTGTCTGTCCGTGCTAGCATTTGTTGCTGTGAGCGTGTTGTGAGCTGTGTCTCAGTTGACGTATCTCTCGTTACGTCGATTTTATCTTATGTTTTTTGACACATAACACTTTCTTTTGTGTATGTGAGTTAGATCTGGGTAATTAGTTGATTTCTTTTATGACCAAGGTTGGCAAAACCACGGTTTTATAATGTTCGTGGCTCTTTTGTTTTCATTTAGTAACCCGGATTTGTTCATTTATTGTTGTGACTTCGCCAAGTCTGCAATCGAGATCGTTAAGGTAATTTTTTGCTTCTTTTTTACTTGTATTGTTTTACTTCTATTGTTTCATTCAAAAATATGAGTCGTCACACCCGTAATGTGTGGTCTTTTAGTGACGAGCCTCCCTTCATGTACGTATCAGGAGGTGCCGGGTGGTGCTGAAATAAAACGCTTTGTGTTTTATCGGCAAACCGTGGCTGTCGGGTCTTTCACATCCATCGCCCGCTGTAAGAAAGTTTGTAAGCGACTGCAACTTTGCTTAGGCGTTACGCTTCTGCTTTGTTCTACCAGTGATTCCTTCTGCCAATGTGTGAATCAAAAGCTGACCCCTCGGTTCTCTATGTATAGAAACCTCGTTGCGCATGCAAATCTCACCACCTTATCCTCTCTCTCTCTTCCTCTCTGTCTCTCTCTCTCTCTCTCTCTCTCTCTCTATGATGACATCATCCGTGTCCGTAGACATTTGGTCAAATTTTATTTCCAAGACACTCAGTCATGTGTTTCTTAGACGACATTGAAATTTCGCTAGAAATTGCGGGATTGCCTTTTACTGCTAACGCCAAGGTTCTCTTTTACCAAGAAACGTCTAAAAAAGTTCGACGCGAGTTATTTGTCCATTTCTTTCTACTTCGGAGATTTAACCATGGCGTGTTTCAGCTTTCTGAGATCTCAGGAAAACGATTGTTTAAGATCACTGATCTCGCCTCGGCGATATTCTCAATCGTTTTTTCTGTAATAATATAAATTTTTAAAATTACTGCAAAACGGACGCGGTGTTTCCTTTTGCGGTTTGGATGTTGCCGTACTTAGATTTTGCATCGATTTAGGTATGCGACATGGTAACAGCTACAAGTGCTCGTGTTGCTACTTAGCGCGTCTTCGTCCTTTTTTTGTGTGTCCACGGCAATGGTGGGCTGCTCTAAAGCGGTCTGTTCAACTGCACGGCTTGGCTCTTAATGTCCTGCTGACGTAATGCATCTCTGTGCTTCCCTGTGCTTCCCTGTGACGTGACTTTCGACTTGCCTATCGCGCGTTTACTCTTACAGGAGCATGAGCTGTATGATCCGTCGCGATGCTACGCGTTTCCCTGCGATATCTCCGACGAGGAGGAGGTGTTTCCATTCCCGGAAAACAGCCTGGATGTGATTGTCTTGATATTCGTGCTGTCAGCGATCCAGCCGTCCAGGTTAGTTGCTTTACGGCGGTGTGTTCAGAAGGCTGCTCTTGCTATTTAGGACGGCATCTTTGTCTTTACGTTGTTTTGCTGTTGCTTTTATCGGATCTACGATTTAGTGGTGGCGTCTGGTTCAATTTCTCTGCGCAGATGAAAAGATGTTAGCGCTCGTCTTAAAGGTGAACTGTTGACGAAGAAGTTTTAATATCCTCTCGGTGCCGATGAAGTCGTTTTACTGCAGGTGCTGTTATTACCTCTGTATGCTGTAAGAACTTTGGGTTGGTGCTTGTGTGTCTTTAATCTGTAAGGGCATTTCCTTGGCTGATGGAAGTTTGAATTCGTTTCAGGATGCAACCCACCGTGAAAAGGCTCTGCCAGGTGATATGTACAAGCTCTTGCGTTTATATGATATATTCGATCATGAATCTTCTGGCCTTGTGTACGATTGTAGGGCGCATAGACTTAAAAAGGCTGTCAGAGTATTGTTCCTTGTAATTGTTTTATTGTTTGGAGATGCCATTTCGGGCCATATAATTGGGAAACGTTTTTTCTGAAGAATTCTGACCTCGTCCATTTTCCTAGAACTACACGCTTTTCGCATGGCTTTTCATAAATAAACTGACGTATCGTGACTGTTTCTTAGTATCTTAAGCCTGGTGGCCTGCTGCTGTTTCGAGATTACGGAAGATATGATATGGCTCAGTTGCGGTTTAAGAAAGGTAGGGATGGTCCTGCTTTTCTTTCACGCCGGCTTCACTATCTGACCAAGGTTTCGCGGGAGAAATAGTATCGTCGGAACGCTCCGATCATGTTTGTTTATTGCTGTTGATTGGGCAGTAGATGTGCGCTCTGCTTATTGCGTTTTCGCTAAACCCTAAAGGCTAGTGGCTCGGTACGGCTCTATGCGGGTGGTCGATATGCTGTTTGCGATCTGACGTGATCCTGCGAAGTGCGAAGGTGTTTTTTCGTGAGGGACGTTGCGGCCAGCGTGACCAGATGTTCTCAACCCTGGTGAGCTTAGAGCAGTGTGCTGCTTCCTCTGAGCTATGCTGTTGCGCCTCTTTAACAACAACAATAATAATAACAACAACAACAACAATAGCAACAACAACAACAACAACAACAACAACAACAAAAGCTACAACAACAACAACAACAACAACAACAACAACAAGAACAACAGCAATGTTTGTCCGGAGAGCTCTGCTCCATTCGCTTTGACCGAGCTCTCGCACCCGGTGGGATTTTGTATTTGCCACGCGCTGGAGTAGCGGCCCCTCGAGTTTACCTATCTAGTCTACCCATACCCAGTCTACCTATCCCTAAACGTTGAAGAGGCAATCTGCAGGTGATATTTTACTTGCCATGCGCTTGTCCGCCGTCAGAAATGTGAGCTCTTCACGCTAAGTAGTCTGCAGTGACAATCATTGCGCGGTCAAGCCTTCGTCAGTGACTTTCAAGTAAAACTTCTTTTCGCTTTCTTTCTTCCTTTCGTTTTTTATTTTTATTTATTTTATTTATTTTATTTTTATTTTAATTTTTTATTTTTATTTTTGCTGCTTTCTTCCTAGTCGGTACTTTGTGAACAACTTTCCGTTAAGATCAGCACTTCGATTAGTTTGATCCGTGATCATGAAAATTGTTGGTGTTGTTTTTTGTTGTTGTTGTTGTTTTTTTTTTTTTTTTTTTGTCTGCCGATTCCGGTGTTGCGTGATTTGCATATGGAAATCAAGTGAAGGCATCTACTGCAAAGAGTCATTGGTCATTGAAAATCGTTCCCAATCTGCATTTGGACATACAAGTTACTCTAGTCGGTCATTCTTCTGAACTGATTTCCGCTGCAAGCTTATCTGTAATAATTTTGATGAAGGTAATACTTTGCTCTTGCTGATGGCTTTGTTTTGACGTTACGAAATAACGAGGGGTAGCAGAAGCACACTTGTGTGCCCTTCGAGGCGCGCAGATTTCGCTTGAATCTTTTTCTAAAGGAAAACGTTTACGCAGTTGTTACTGAAGGCTTGGAGTGTTCTTTCTGTCTTGATTTGTGATGATCAAAAAATAAATAATAATAAAAAATTAAAAAAAACACACCTGTCTTAGACTTGCTGACGTTGCTAGACGGTAGAGGTTATGTGAAGCCATTTTTATGGCTCA
Source organism: Craspedacusta sowerbii (assembly GCA_003687565.2). Lineage (NCBI taxonomy): Eukaryota > Metazoa > Cnidaria > Hydrozoa > Limnomedusae > Olindiidae > Craspedacusta > Craspedacusta sowerbii. The sequence continues at coordinate 7,732 of QQSS02210063.1, forward strand.
AATGCTGATAGGATTGGAGTAGCTCCTCGCGCCAATTTGCGCGATTTTGCCATTTATATGTGCCCAGCAAATCCCAGCGAGCCCCTATACCCGGATTCGAAAGAGGAACGCGAGGAAATGTTTCTTTTGGTGATATCGATTTGGGCGAAGTCTTGTGGTTCTTAATCGTCTGTGCCTTTCTCATTTTGTATGTGCCTTTAGTGCTGTATGCTCTTGGATGCGTAGCTCGTAAAAGTTTGTAAAGTTTTTTGTTTTGTTTGGGTATTCCCGATATCTCTCGTTCTGCCAGATCTTGTTTAATCATTTTCGTTTCTTAGCGGCGCCCAAGAAACGCGCGAACTCCGTGGCAAATCGTTACTCGTTCTGAATACTGATATTTTCCATTGTCAGAATATATCAAGGATAATTGAAGCATCGGAAGCACCATTCGATATGCAAACCGATAGGCAGAAAGCCGGTCGAGTACATTCTTGCTTGCCTGCTGCATACGTCAGTTAATTTACTTATTTATTTTTCGTTGGTCTTGCAAGTGAAATGTCATTACGCTAAACGATGTTGATGACGGAGTTTTTTGTTTGCAGGGAGATGCTTGAGTGACAATTTCTACGTCCGCGGCGATGGTACGCGCGTTTATTTCTTCACACAAGGTATGTTGGGTTCCGTTGAAGGGTTTTGACTTATCGTGCGTGACACAAACCCATCCCCACCCCCCACACACAGCGCACACATACGAACAGACAGACACGCGCTCACAAGCACATACTTACAAGCACACACACATGTACATTTATACATACATGCACACACCCAGAAAATCGGTCAAGCATGCATGGTCACACCTAGGAGATTAAATGCCATTTGTTATATTGTTCTATATTGCATTGTATGTTGTTAATATAATACGATATTCTCCAATCACATTCCATCTCGTATTTGGAACATTACATCATATTATATCATATTATTAATTGCATTTTATTATACTGGATATATAATTTTTTATAAATTATATCATATTAATTTATGTCGTATATTATATTATGTTATTATATTGTATTATTATTTATTGATACTATTTATATTTATACTGTATTTATAAGTTTTATACATCATAGCATATTTATTTACATCATATATTACATTGTATTATATTATATTGTATTTCATTTTATTACACTGTTTGATATATGTACACGTTCAACTAAGGAGACGTTCAAATCTCAAGAAGCATAACAGAAACGTGCGATTGTCTCGAAGCTTATTTTCCCAGCGCTTGTAAGTAAAGCGTTGCGGGCTATCTGCTTGTTGTCTCGTGTTAGAGCGCATGCACCTGTATTACCTCCACTTCGAGTATGGATGCTTTGGCATTGCATGGCTGTGGAGTTGAACTACGCACTTGATTCAAGTGGTAGAAGGAATGCTCAGCGGAAAAGCCCGAAATGACGAACTATGCAAATACTACTGGAAAAGATAGGAAAGTTAATAAAAATAATAGAAAGTTAATAGAAAGAAATTGAATATGTAGTTAACAGAAAAATACTGCTTGAAAGGAAAGGTTCTTTCACTTGACTCTGGCTTCACTCGAGACGATTGGTATTGACCCTGCGAACTTTCGTCGCGACTAAAAACCAGATGTCTCGAATAAACATGCCAGCTGAGGGAACTAAATTTCATGTCCAGTTGTTTTAATTATATGCAAACAACAGACTTTTTCCGCAGCTAGCAGCCCCCTTTACGAAGCCTGAACTGTTAAAATAGTTGCTCAGGCCATAACGATCGGTCAGACGTGCAGGTTTGAGTGACGGGTCCAGAACACGCTTTGGACGTGTTGTCCATTTTATGCGAGTTAGTACGGGCGAGAAGTGCAAAACAAGGCTTTTTTGTTTTTGCTTACCAGTTGCTCGGCTAGTTGCTCCGCAGTAGATATTCTTTGAATGTGGTGCTTTTGGGGACCAGGTGTGGCGATGCCTTCTTTGTCTTGCGTAGCTAGGCGCTGAAGGTGCGGTGCCGTGCCTTGTGAATATTCCGCTCCAAAACTTGTCCAGCTGCTCTATTGCTGGCTTATATATTGATCCAATTCAAGCGGCGGTTTGCCGAGGCAGATGTCTAGCTAGGCCTTGATTTGGTGATTTGTAGTTAGGCGTTTCTGTTCTTTAGATGAGCTAGACCAGATGCTGACCGAATGCGGATTAATTAAGGAGCAGAACCATATCGATCGACGCTTGCAAATCAACCGCGGCAAGCAGCTTAAGATGTATAGGGTATGGATTCAGTGTAAATATAAAAAACCTGTTCTATGAAGAAAAAAAAACGCTTATGAAAAACAAAAAGGCGTCGTATGATACTGCTGTTATTGTTCGGCACTTTATTAACGCGCCAGTGAGTCAAGTTATGCTAGTTGGGTACCGACCTTAGTCAAGCAAGCGCTTTTTCCCTTTATATACGTCGCTTATACCTGAAAGAAGATTACGCAACTAATTACGCAGACTTTAGACCAAGCCTTTTTGAGGGTAATTTTTTTTCACCGATAAGATATCAGGTCTTGACTTTCGATGCTGGTGTTTTGATGATGTAAGGCCAGAATGTTTGATGTCAATTGGTCATCGTCACAGAGGGCACATAAGAACGTGCGTGGGCATGTTCGACCTAGTCTGCTTTTTCACATACGGGCGTCACCGAAACTTAAACCGAAACTGTAAGCCGTAACCGTAACTTTCGCCGTTACGCTCACACAATTACGGCCGTAACCGAAGCCAAAACTTATGCTTGTACATAAACCATGTTCATGCATCATAACATCAAGTTTTGTACTTAATTATTAGCGATCGATTAACTACTCGGCATTTATTACTTGTTGAATAGGCTATTCAATAGAAGCGTCCGTCGGCGCGCACGCGCATCGGGCCGGTCGGTCAACTGACGCCAATAATTACGTCATTTGCATGCTGGCGTAGGATCGATTCAACTGGTTTCGGCAGCACCGAATCGCATTTATAGTTAGGCCGTAACCGAGTAAATCCCGAACCTGTAAACTGAGCCGAAACATTGCCAAAGCCACGGTTTCGGCGCCGTAACCGAAACCGAAATTCGTTTGACCTCTAGTTCACATGGAGTTTAAAAGTCTAAGGAAAAGCTATGCTTTTTCTTAAACTACCTATTGTGACGTGACGTCAGCGCGCTACATGTGGCTTTGCGTTTGCCAATAAATTTTGCCTGGCCTGGCTAGCATGCGAAATTACGGATTCAAACCTTGCTATGACGTCCTGCTAATTTGCTGTCTCCGACTTTGGCGACATCATCTGCACTCACGTCGAACAGTTCATAACCAGCGATAGCGAACAACAGTGGCGATCTGGGGAGGGAATAACAAGGGGCTGTCTCGGCTAGAGCCCGTGTTTGACACTCTTTTTTCAGCTTACTGTAGTCTGCCTGTGGCTTTAGGCTTTGTCGGAACGTGTGGTAAACATTGTGACCTTAGTTCACGCACCATGTGCTGTTTATCGAGTTGCAAGTGGATCTCAGAGCATTCCATAAACTGTGTTTAAGGTGAGGTCACTTCGAAGCTATAGAACAACATCGAAGCTTGCAGTAAGTAATTATGTTGAGGAATGAACTTTCTATTAGCTTATGAAAGTACAACTGGAGCTACTGAAAGCGATCGTTCGCGCGTTTATACTTGTGCGTTTGTATGTATGTATGTATGTATGTATGTATGTATGTATGTATGTATGTATGTATGTATGTATGTATGTAT
>QQSS02210074.1:0-11485 GCA_003687565.2 Craspedacusta sowerbii
ACATACATACATACATACATACATACATACATACATACATACATACATACAAACATACATACATACATACATACATATTCACGCATACATACAAGCGGAGGTGTATACGGATAAGATTGCGTTGAAACCAAGATAAGCGAAAAGCAGTGTCATCTCGATAGATGCAGACTCAAGACTCAAGACTCAAATAGCGTTTGGTTTAAATTTGTGTGCCACCACAACCCATAATAATCGCCAACAGGAAGCGCATTCCGTTTTCCTCACCAAAGACTTTCTATCGATGGCTTGAATAAATTACTCGCAGATTCGCCTATGTACACGCAACTAAATCCTCCAAAAGCTTAAATAAGTAGACTACTCGCAGTCGCGTCGAACATTCTAAACAACTAGCACAAAGGCGTAGCAAACAACCTAAAAGCACACAGAAACTCTAGTAGCGGAACACAACGCCAAGGTTGTCAGTCTTTCCGTGTGGAAGGAAAAGAGCGATTGCCAGTTCCCATATAATCCAGATCTTCAACTAAGACGAAGACTAAGCCACAATACAAAGACTTGAATCTAGCGCGTCGCGTGGGTTTCGGCTTCGTATACACGCTAAAGCTCTACTCGCCGTGGTGCCAACTAGGGAATACTTCTAGCATTTTAAAACCGCACTTGATATGCACGGTTAGAGGAGGATTCTTCCGAGGACGCCAGCTTAGTTTTCTTCGTGGGCCATGCATCCATTCTGACACCGCGTGCTTACTTCGCAACCATCGATCTTCTTTACAGACGCCTGTGACAGCGCATAGCCGAAGGGATTGCTATTCTGGAATCGCCACGCATCCTCGCACATTTCCGCGACACCGCGCTCGGTCTTCCAGCCCATCTCAACGAAGGCCAACGTGGCGTCGGCATAATTAGTTTCGATGTCACCAGGGCGACGATCGACTAATTTGTACGGTATCTTCTTTCCAGAAGCCTTTTCCATGGCGTGGACAAGGTCAAGAACGGACAGTCCCATGCCCGTGCCTAAATTGTATACTTTGTGACCGCAGTTCTCCTCGAGCTTCTTCAGTGCCGCCACATGACCAATAGCCAGATCCACAATGTGAATATAATCGCGTACACCAGTGCCATCCTTGGTGTTGTAGTCGCTGCCGAATATGCTTAGAACAGGCCGTCTACCAACGGCTACCTGCGATATGTAAGGCATCAGATTGTTAGGCACATCGAGTGGATCTTCGCCAATAAGACCAGAAGGGTGTGCTCCAACAGGATTAAAGTATCGCAAGCAGACCACGTTCCAATCGGGCCTTGCGCAAACAAGATCTTTTAACATCAACTCGACAACCAGCTTGGTATTCCCGTAAGGATTCGGACAACCCCCAATTGGGTGCTTCTCGTCGAGTGGCAAGTACTGGGGCAAACCATACACAGTGGAAGAGGAGGAGAAAACCATGTTCTTCACACCGTGTTCTCGCATGCATTCGAGCAGTGTGATAGTGCCGCCAACGTTCGTACGATAATACTCCAATGGCTTGGTACATGATTCTCCGACCGACTTTAAACCAGCAAAATGTATTACTGCGAAAAACGCGTGCTGCAAGAGTAAAGTCAGTTCATATAAAAGTCCTGTCCATTTACGACAAACAAAATAATTAAACGCATATACACAAGTTTAAAGCTACTGCGCTTACACAAGACACATTCTGGTAGAACCAACAAGACATTTGACTCCAACACATAGCAGTTTAGTATACAGTGACATAATTTAAAAAGATCTATTTGTACTCGCAAATGAAGTTGTATTGTTGCCCTACATCAAGGTAGTTATATTGAGGAGGATAAACTTAACAATCAAGATTCAAAGACTTAGAGATAGAAAGTGTAGCACGTGATAGAGTTGTTGAACGTACCCACATGAAAGATTGCCTTACATGCTTACCTTACTAAAAACGTCGTCAAGTGCCGACCTATCAAGAATATCCACCTGGTAATATGTAATTTTCTTTCCAGTTATTTGCTCTTGACGTTTAATGCACTCTACAGAGATAGTGAAAATAATAAAAAGAATTTACTGAGACAGAGAAGTGTGCAATAAGCAGATACGCAACAAAACACAAAATCAGCTAGGTTTAAATAAAAAATTTGTGCCAAGACATATCCATTCGAGATATCAGAGCAAAATGTTTCTGCTTTGCATTCTTAATAGTAAAGTTAGGTACAGTCGCAACGGAAACTAGTGAAAACAAGAGGTAAAAAAATTAGGAAAAGCGATTTGGTACAGTGCTTGAAATATTAGCAGCAAAATGCATTCATATCCTTGCAGAGCAAGCTCCACTTATGCGTGACTCCAATATATTAAACCAACACTCAAACTTGCTAGAGTGCTCTCAGCAATGAGATTAAGGAGCGAATAGACATGAAAGACAAAATAGATCTTTCTTGTTATGTTTCTTATCGCACATGATTCAAGTTGTCCCCTCACAAGAGTTCCCTTACCTAGATTCACATTTTTCAAAAGAGCTCCCTTACCTAGATTCGCATTTTTCAGGTTGTCGATGACAACACATTCATGACCAGCCAAGAGAAGCTCCACAACAGTATGGCTCCCAATAAACCCAGCTCCACCAGTTACTAATATTAACTTTCCCATTGTGCTACATCAAATGTAAGATCATAAGTACATAAATATAGCCACAAACTTAAAAAAAATTCAATGAACAATTTGATAATTAGCATTAACAAAATTGAAACTTCCACAAAGCCCAAACAATCTTCATAGGGGGATGTAGAATGATCAAACGAACAAGCTAGCAAAATAGAAGTAATATGAATAACAAGCGCACAACATAACAACAACCTAAACACAGGCACCACATCGATAAAGGCATTGTGGAACTTAACTAATAACTATGACACAGCTCATATGATCTATTGCTACACAAAACGAGAAATAGAATACATACATATATATATGTATATATATATATATAACTTAAAATCAACTATTTCGTCTTCTGCTAAGAGGACCACACAGATCAATTAGAAAGTTCTAATCCACACAAATCATTACAAAACTAAATCAACAAAGTTTGCAAATCAAACTCAACAGTTCGTCATTACTGCCCGGCTGGCAATTCCTTTTACCAGAAATATCCTCATCTCCACCAGCAACTTCAAGTACATCATGCAAGCCAATACACAAAGCAGGCAAAGCACTACAAAAGAATCTCCATCGCAGGTGCCTTTGATCTTACGCAAGACGCGACAGAACGATTAAGCTAATGACGTGTACATTAATAAACCCCAGCCACCATTCGCAATCGTGTCCCAAAAATAGTTCGCCACACCGTAGTGGGCGAAGCGCGTGCCCAAGGCCATACCTGGCGAGCCCGTCCGAGACACTGATACATGGCCAATATCTGCTGCAACAATCATTTCCCTGAGAGAAGTCTTTCAGCTTTGCTCGTAGAGGTTCACTCCTAAGGCTTCGCCACAGGCCATAACTTCCAAACATAGCTCATCTAAAGTTGATGATCAACAATCGTCTAATATTTTTTTTCACAAACAAGTTTTAACTGGCGAATTACAGGTGTTCACGATTTAGAGGGATGTTAAGGTTAATGGCCACGTTGCTTGCTCGTGCAAGCACGCGGCCTGGTGCATGGATTGGTTGGTTGGTGGTGGCCAAGAGCAAGATGCGCAATTCTATCGGGCACCAGTTGCAGCAAAGAAAGCACCAGGTTGTTGAGTGAGTCTCTTAAGAAGCTAAATTTCTCGTTGCGTGCTTACATAGGGAGGCTCGGGCCCAGTGTGCAAGCTCGGTCGCAGCGACGTCGTAGAGACGTCTTTTTGCGTTATTTCGTCGATTGGCCGATTTTCGACCAACTTCGACGTCGCAGCGACGTCGCGTTTGTCGCAGGTTGCACTGCAACGTTGCAGCGACGTCGCAATTCTTCGCAGTTTGTCGCAAGCTGCGATTTTTACTGGGAAACCCGGGGCTCCTAATTGCCCTGTTTGTTGTGCGGAACCCGATGGCATTCTGAAGCCGTTTTAATTGGCTCGTAGGTGCTTGTGCTTCATGCATGACAAGGCAATAAAAGTCCTTGAAAAAGTTGATTTTGAATTCGGAGTTAGGAGTAACAAGCGAAGATCTTAGTACAATTATGGGTATATTAGTGTTAGCTGGTGTTGCATTAGTAGTTTGACCAGCTAATGCTTGGTTCAAACGTCGCACTTCTGCCGGGTTGAACTTAGTAATATAATTCGACGCGGCAGAAGTGCGACGTTTGAACCAGTCTAGTGCGACAGTTGAAATACGTGCGGCAATTTATTCGAGCTCGGCAGAGCTTGCCGATTTGTCCGACTGTTGTGTGACTCATTTCTCTCATCGCGTCGCACTTCTGCTGCGTCGAACTAAATGCATAATTAATTTTTTTTTACCCTGATTGTCAAATGGCTAGTCTTACGTACGTTTCGTCCCGGCCAAAGGACTCACCAGAGACCTTTGGTTGCAGTCTTAACTGGCCCAGCAACTGCTTGGTGTCCCATTAAGAACTCGAAACCACTAGAGACCTCGAGTGCACCGCCTCACGAGAACATACCCTGATTGGCTGCACTCACGTTTTCCATTGTGTTCACGTTTGACGCTTCACGACGAAATATTTTGTCGCAGAGTGGTTTCATTTTCGACGTCGAAGCGACGTTGTGGCGACATCGCAATGCGGCAAACTTGGTCGCAATGCGACGTCCTTGCAACGTCGCTGTGACGTCGCTTTGCACACCGGGGATGACCGCTCAATGTCTGGACGATCATAGATCTGTCATCCCTCATCCCCCTGTCACCTGGAGAAACTCTCCTTGAAGACCGTCCCAACATAGCCCGAAGTCGTACAGTGGGTCTTGACGGTATTCACCTAACAGGGTACCCACAAAATTGTTTCGTTCACTGGTTGGTCTCCAACAGCCGCAAGGAGGCTTGCTCTACAAAGTGCTCTACCGGGCTCAGCAGTAGTTGTGTCTTGGATTGATCCACGATGGCAATAGCATCCGACTGTTCTGGCTTCAGGATGTGGCATGAATAGTTCAACAGACAAATATTCTTGAAGTACTTATTATTTTACGCAAACGCTGATAGTTTACTTTGTGCCGTTCCTTTCGGAATTTTCTATCGGTTGCTGAGTGAGCATTTGTAGGGTCAATTATTGAGTGATTGGTGTATTCACGCCTTCTTATTTAAACGCTTTGGATGTAACTTTTTGTTAGTTGAAAATGATCAAAGCTGATCGAAACATGCTCTACAAACTGAAACAAATTTTTTTTTCTAAAGCTGTGTCGCGTTTCTGTTCGTTAGTTTTTTCACGGCCAGGAAGATGTGGAAAATGCAGTAGCCTTAAGATTACCCGACCACGGAGTGTATCAGTAGTAACGATTTCATTATGTTTGTATTACTTGCTCAGCTTGTGCATTGGAATATCAGATTGGAGAAGGCCTAATAGCCTGGCAACCATAATAGCGCTGTCCTTTTGTCTTTTAACAATATAGACTGCCAAAGAGACAGATGCACAAATGCACAATTGCTCTACCGAGACAGATGCACAAATCTTGAGTTCACGTCGCGTAAGCCCTTATACTGCAAATCCCGAGCATTTGAGTATTTTGGATCAAGTATTACGATATCGCTTTAATCGTAGGTTATTATAATTCCCACCACACAAAGTTTAACTCGATAGCAGGCAGTCCATTTTTTTCGTTCAGGCATTGCTTAATTCAATATCTACGATGACTTTGTTATAAAGTGGGGGGAAACTTGTCAATAGAGAACAGAAGTGGAACGAACAGAACACGGTCAGTAGAGGAGGTCTGGTTAGTCTGCAACCAAATACTGCTCTCCAGTCGCGGCGAATCTAATCGATACGACTAGCCTTCATCGTGTCTACGCCGCAGATGTACTTCCGAAACTCTGTCTATGATAGAACTTACTTCACAATCGACACTTCCAGACTAATTTGTGAACTAACCTAGCGGGATGCGTATTTCGACCTTCTACTCTAGCGACAGCTTACGGGAAAAAGGCATGGCTTCCATCTTTGATTACTCAAGAGCTATCGGCCTTAAAGCGCGGCATCGAAAACAAACACACAACACGTTTTAAAGCACTTGCTATACAGTAAATAGCATACACTTTATGGCACGATACATTTAACTTGCTCGAGGACACGGAGACCACAATTCAAAAGTTCACAACCGCACTTACAGCATTTCGCCGCGCCCATTAGCCAGCCCCAAATTCGGAGGAAAATCGAGAAGCAACTAAAGCCTTAGAATACAATCCTTGCGTTTAAACTGCATGTGTCATTCGGATTACGACCACAAATCGTAATATCTAAATATATCTAAGCGGACGCTAACCCCCAAGTATCAGGCCAACAAATGCATGGACTAACATCAAGACACACCTAAATGACCTCGTATAGATTCGGTTGAATCTCTCAAAAAACTCTTAGCTACCAAGCGACAGACGGGAGCGCGTTGCACGTTGGAAACTTGGTCTAGCTACAGGTTCGTCATCTGACACGTCGCTTTTCAGTGACGGCTTCTTCCTCACTGGACTCGCTAGTCTATCGAATACGACAGGTAGCTGGTCCGAATTGATGCTTAAGTTGACCCGGTCTGCATGGCGAAGTTCAACGCTACAAGACCTAGTGCGAACACCGGCGTTGCCATCGCCGGTTTTGTCTGACGAACGAAGGCGTTTTTTGCCGCGTCTGAGGGGTCCACTGAGGGGTCCATAGCCGTTTTCCAACACACGTTTGACCGAGAGGTCTGCTTTAGCTGGCGCCGAGTCCTTCGATTTGACGTTGGTCTTGACTGAGGTCGGTCCACTTTTCGCCACCTTTTGCTTGCCCGGGGACTTGTCACTAGCGTCAACAAGACCTTGAGATCGCCGTCGAAGCTTTGAGAGCTTAAATTTAATGGTGTCGGCGATTGAGGTAAAATAGGAGACCTCGCCATGAGGTGGACGAGGAGAATTCTTGGTCGGAGTACAAGAGACCTCCGGACTGTCTCTACAGCTCTGCTTTTCACTTTCAACGTCCAGGTCCGACTCGTCGTCTGTTACGAAATTGCTGGCGGCGGGCTTGGTCGAACTACTTTCGGATTTGGCGGAGTTCACCGATGCAGACAACAGTCCTTTCATACACGTCGGAGCAAACAGACGCTCAAACATATTGCGCTCGCCGTGAGGTCGACACGCGACATCGCCAAGACCGGTACGCCTACTAGGACCGACATAGTCATGACGACCAAACAGACGAATCTTATCAAACAAACTCAACGTCTCCTCCCCTTGACTGTCATCCAAAGTCAATTTGAATCCCAGCTCATCCTCTAGGGCGGTCTCCGTTCGGTAGTAGTTCGAGAAGCGAAGAAATCTCATATTGTCAGTCGTGCGTGACACAAAATCGATGTCGTCACGGGATGCCGAGTAATCGATGAGAATTTCTTCGCGCTTGTAGAACAGGTCCACTGAAACGCGGTGCAGTTCACGGCGCATCTTTTCGCGTCGCACTATCATGTAGCACAAGTTGCGCAGCTGAGAGAAAGCCAGGTTAGTCAACACATCTGACGCTTGAAAAGAATTCCAGCATAATTTAATGAATAGCTCACGAATATCAAATACTAATAAATTAGGAAATAATAAAGCCAAAGGAAGCAAAGAGGAGGCAAATCAGAGCAAACGAAATGGAGTCATCGGCAATACAGGCAAACCAGGGACAACATTATTATTTTTCTCTTCAGAATTCGCAAAGGACGCACTTAATGCCAAGATTGATACCTACTCGCTAATGATGCAATAAATTAAAAGGGAGGAACATAAAATTTACAGGATTATTTTGGTCCAAACCTAGCGGAATCATCAACAACACAGGAAGACCAAATAAGCAAAGATACAATCATGGGTACTTACCCTCTCGAGGTCTTGCCTGAGGAGCAAGAAGCGCTCCATCTCCAACGTTCTTTGCTGATTGATAAAGACCACACCCTAAGAAGAGAAAGCATGGGACACTTGAGGCAAGCAAGCTATGCATGCATTGACGCTTCTATGCATGCACGTAAGGCAAAGTAGGACACGCAATTCGTACGTAATTCGCTTGACCCAAAGTCAACATCTCGAAAAGGCACCGGCAAGACTCAGGAAAGCATGCCTTCCGTGTCGTTAAAATGGACACCGTTCACGGCTACGCGAAAAGGCAATCTGCAGAGCCAAAAAGAGAGGGGGTTACTTCCAAATGCGTCACAAATAACTTTTTCTGGACAAACTAATCCGGGCAAAGTGGAATTCGGGTCACGCACGACGTTAGATAAATTAAATGAAAATACGAGCTGAAAGATTAGCCATAATTCCCGCCAACTAGAGGGTGCTACCATGTATGTACATAAGTATATTTGCACGTAGATATGTCAATAAATAGTTATGTTGCATGCACGTACTTATCGACCACAAAAGCATCGATCGATCATGAATTTTGTGTAAGTATATCGCAACTATACACAGATACACAAATACACACGCTCGACCGCACAACGAGTTCAACGACATGATCTGGGTCGTGCATACGTACCTGCTTCCCACTCAGTTGTTCTTGTTGCTCGATTGTAAGAGGAATAATCGGCGCAGATTCACTAACCTAAATAATAATTATAAAACAACTTAAGGATCTTACGACGATGTTCTCACGCAAGGCGTAAACTTGTCAAGCAAACTGAAGCGCATCAACGACAAATGGACGCAAAGCGCATTCTATTTTTCCAAACAAACATTTTACTTCCCAAATAAACACAAAACTGAAGTGCGATAGATACGGTCAAGCCACATATGAGCAAATCTCACCCTTCTCTTCATGGTCCAGTATGCGTGCAGTCTCCTTGCGGACTCCTTCGAAACCCTCAACGCTCTAGCAGCTTTCGATACATCAATCAGTTTGTGGAATTCCGACTCTAACTTGCGCAGCCTACAGCAAACAGAATCAACTGCACCCACGAGCAAACTCCAAGAATAGCTCGGGGTCATGAAAATCAATCCCATCGTCACCAATATCAATCGCCGATAATCGATACAGGCTTTCAGGTCAAAACATATAAAGCTCCAAGACATCGCACAGCCAAACATCTCGACATATCAGCACAAGTTCATTTGAAATTTGAATCATCGCAACAAAGAATAAATTTATGCAGCGCAGCAAAAACTCTCAGTAGGCCATAACAAAGCTGACAATAGATAAACCAGGACGCACTCTTTCAGGCGGTTGTTTTCAGCGTCTAAGCCTCTTTTCAGGTGATGGTTACCCTCACGCGGAGAAGGATCGCAGTGCTTCGAGCAGAATGACTTAAACAGAAGCGAAAGAAATATAGCACAGACTGTGTGGGTTACTGCCAGCTAACTAGAGTCTTTAAACTCATTCCAGAGCCAGAAAAGAACAGTTTAAACTATTTTACTATTTTAATGCAAAATGGCTAACTCGGATTACTCTCATAAACTTTGATCAGTCCCTGAACTGTATGAAAATCTGACAACGATGAGACCAGACCGACTAGAGAATTTAAAACAAACGCAGTTGGATAGAGGCATCTTACCACACTTGATCTAGAACGATCCCTGTAGCAAGTGGACTAATGCCAAACAAGCCTGGGATATAGGAGCCTCTTTGCCGACCTTCGGTCACTGGAGATCTCTGTCTTGGCGACAAATGGGAGGCTCAAGATTCCCGAAAAAAGCACGAAGAGAAATGAAATTGGAGAAGCACGATTTCTTCAGCAAAGCTTGTTAAATACTTACTATGTGTTGGACGTCATCTTTATCGTGCATGAACACCGTCTTCATTTCAAAGCCTGCCTTTACGGCACAAGTCACGTGGTACGCTCGAACGCAGCGTTTTACCTACAAGAAGAGAATATACCGTGGTGCTTTAACTTCTAACCACATCACAACACACAAACACACATTCACACACACACCCCCCCCCGCAAGCACACCGGCATCGCCATAGCACATTCCTACTTCACTAATGCATATAACTTTAATCCATATCTGAGAGTGCGCTATAACAGAGACGGCGAAACACGGAATTCAATCGAATCATCCAAAAATGTGGAGGGCTATCCCAGATATGGCTAACCCCATAGCGCAACCGTGAAGATGCCAAGACATCAAGTCAGCATCCAGTAAAGACATCATACAGTATAGATATCATGCGGTAAGCGACCCAGAGCGAATTCGACCGGGTTCGAAAGGCTCCCATATACATATCAAAACATTAACCACCATTTTGGAGACTTTAACTAAGCTGAAGCTAAATATCAATAAATTTCAGAAGTTTCCACTCCGGGCATACCGTCATGTTGTTGGCTGAGTATTTCCCAGCAATATCGCGCGCAATCACCGTTTCCAGCACAATATTTTCGCTAGCAATTACGAACAAGGCCACTGCTATTCACAAACGGCCTTCAGGTTTAAGGAAGGCAAACCGGTCCTATTAAGACCATACATACATAGACACAGCGGCCCTACTAAGAAAAGAAGATAAGTGCTCAGCTGGATCCTCAAGCTAAAGCAAATAACCAAAAAAAACTTACCGAACATTGAATACACGCTCCCATCTTTTCGCGGCAAACCTCGCAAGTTAAGGACCATCGGCTAGACTAGAGGGAAACTAACCACATTGTTGCCCGAAGCAACAAAAATTTCGCAAATCGACAGGAATTAGCGAAGACGCTTTACCCGTAAGAGGCGCACTAGCAAGCAGAAGGCCCGTAGAATGAAAAACAACCAAGCCACTACAAAGCAATGTTAATCAAGCAACCATGATTTTCCAAATATGTTACCTTTTTGATAATAACCTGCATACCTAATTAACTTCTCAAAGGATTAAAGGATCTTGGCTTATTTCAATTCCAATTTAGGCATAAGTTATTCTACATTGATTCGAGTTTTCTGAATAACGATGAGCGATAACCAGTAAAAAAGTACTAAAACCAATAGCTAAGTGAAGCCTTGAGACCAGCAATATCACCCATACAAACGCTCGACATCATAGGCAAGAAACAAAGACCGCAACTTATTAAAATAAAACGCTACCTACCGATTCGGGCAAACGCTTACCGGAATTCTGTCTTTAGTGATCCGTTCAATGTATTTAGCATCTTCAATCTTCACTTCCGGAACCCACCACGCGCAGATAACGTGGATCCATTCAGCAGAATCCCTGCAAAACGGCATAAGCATACAGATTACGACCACAATCATTTAAGCATATCATCGACAAAATTGCTCAGGTTCTCTCTATTTCTCTCTTTTTGTCTTTTTCTCTCCCTCTCTCTCCGTATCCTCTCTCTCTCTTTGTCTAGCTCCAAAGGATTGATCAATCCTTCTATCTATCTATCTATCTATCTATCTATCTATCTATCTATCTATCTATCTATCTATCTATCTATCTATCTA
>QQSS02210085.1:0-11484 GCA_003687565.2 Craspedacusta sowerbii
TACATACATAAATACATTCATACATACATACATGCATGCCTACACACATACATACATACAGAAAGACTTATTAACATCGGCTCGGGCCTCCGCCTGTAGATGCAATGGAGCGCTGGCGCGCAAGGATATAGATATTTTCATAGTTGACGTTTACCACGAGATCACTAAGTGTTCTAAGGTCTTCTGCATCAACTGGAGGCAAAGTCATCAGGAAACGTAATCTGCTGTGATTTGGGGTACTGATCCACGTTTTTCTAGAGAAAGATGAAGAGACAGGACGCCGTGGCTATACGCAGCATGTATTGTGTTGAGGGCCTGCTTGATTCTAAATTGTTTAACCGACTTCCATCCAACCCACGCCTGCACGTTGCGCGTTTTGATGTCGTTGGTTCACGATAACATAATAGAGTCCAGATATTTGCAATCCAAACGCCATTGTCTTCGCTGTTAACGTGAAGCGCTTGCTGAAGGCCCAAGGGAGCTTTAGGAGCAGCACCCTGGAGTTAGCTTCCCAAATTCTGATCATATGTGCTAGATCATCGCACATCAGCACTTCCTCTCAATCGGTTCACCTCTCCGAATTTTTCCCGCCTGGTCGCAAAGGGCATGGGTTTGATCGGCGATCGATTAGTTAATTGCGTCCTTCAAGCACTTCGTCTGTACCTAATTTTTAACTCACCTTTGCCACAAGCCTGATGGCGCTTCTAAACTTTTAACATACATTTTGCGCTAGTAACAGAGGGCAATTTTTCATTTTAGATACAAGTCGAATTTGGGGGTTGGTATGACATCGTATCAGGAACTCATAGTTGGCGACAATTTAAACAACAACGAATGGCATTCGGTGAATCTGCATAGAAAACTCGGCAACGTCACCTTATCGCTCGATGGCTTGGACCCAGTCCGGAAAGACTTCGGAGGCGATTTCGGCAGATTGGATCTGGACTCAGTCTTGTACATAGCGGGAACTCACCGATCAGTCGATACCAGGCCATTCCAACTTGTGACAACCTGGTACGCAGGTTGCCTGGAAAACTTTCTGTTCGGCAATACTGACCTCTTGTCCAGTGTCAAATACAACGAGCCTCGCTTTCGATCATTCGGCGACCTATACTATGGCTGTCCCGAGACTTTCTACGTGCCGATTAGTTTCGAGCACCCTGCATCGATGGCTTACTTGCCGACGTACATTACGACAAGCTTATCGGTGAGTATGACGTTTAGGACTCACATAGAAAACGGGCTGCTGCTTGCAAAGGTTTCAGCTCGAGGTAACGTCTACTTGGGCATCAAAGCAGGAGTTCTATTCCTTCACGTGCTAGTGCCTGTGCAGTCTCCAATCATCCTAACTGCAGGGAAGAGTCTTAACGACGGCATGTGGCACAGCGTGGAAATCAACGTCAACACGGCGTCGGTGTCAGTCAAGCTTGACGACGGTCTTGCTAAGCAGCACACCAATTCATGGCTGGCCAATATCGAGTTTACCGTAGGGAACGCTACCTTAGGCGGCGGAGCAGAACAGATCGTTGCTGGATTCGTCGGTTGCATCTACGACGTTCGCGTTGACGGCACTTTGATCGACTACAGAACTCTTGGAAGCGACTATCTGCTCGGAGGCACCGTCGGTAGGTGCACGATACAGGACCGCTGTCTGCTGACACCGTGTAAGCATGGCGGCATTTGCATGCAGACATGGGACGCGTTCACTTGCGACTGCAGCGTTACCATGTACGACGGGCTTACTTGCGACGACTCGATATTCCAGACTTCATGTCAAGAGTACAGAGATGGCGGATTAGACGAGGATTCCAATTGCGTCATCGACCCCGATGGTAAAGGGCCAATCAATCCTCTAACGGTACTATGCAATGTCACGCAAGGTGACTCGGCTTTGACAGTTATTAAGCCTTCGCTGGTTGGCGAAGTGCAAATCAAAGTTGGAACACTCCAGGCTGGGAAGTACACACACATTATTTCCTACGCTATAGATAACGACGTCTTAGATAAGATCATGTCTAGAGCTACCCGGTGCAGACAGTTCATCCGTTATAAATGCAAAAACTCTTTTCTGATGAATTCTCCGAGAGGGCCGTCCCATGCCGAATGGTTCAGTCGAGCAGGGTCGATGGAAGAGTACTGGGGCGGTGCTGCAAAGAATTCTGGGAAGTGCGCATGCGGAGAGAACCGGACGTGCGCCGATCCAATAAAGTATTGTAATTGTGACAAGGGCGATGATGTTTGGCGTGAGGATTCAGGTAGGTCGTAGAGTTATGTCACGTTTTCTTATTAGGGAAGGTGAGTTCGTGAACACTTTTATTCTGCGGCTTTTCAAAAATGTGTGACGATCGAAACGTAAGGTTGCGACTAAGTTTGCAAGTTTAGGATAGTAAAACGCAAGGTGTTTTTTTTAAAAGAATGTAAAGATCCGATTAATTAGGCAAATAGTCAGAGGTTTACTATTAATTATGGTCTACCATAGGTACGGTGAAAAAAGCAACAATAACAATAGCACAACAACAACAAAGCCAGCAATAACAATAACATTAAAAACAGTAACAACAGTGACAACAACAGCAACGATCGCAACAAATTTATTGTCCAATAAATATAATTGCATCTTTAAGCGACTATAAAGATATAAACTGTGTTATTGGAGCATATCGGAATATCAATTTTCCAATAAATGTACTTGCATCTGTCTACTTGTATCTATTAACGACTATCAAGATTATCATAGGCTGTATTGGAGCAAACATGGACCATCCTTTGTTGCATCCAAACGAAAGGGTTTTATAAAGGTCGGTGGGGCTAGTGCTTGTGCAGTCTTAGTCTCGCAGTTTTCCCCCATAGCCGTGCTGCTTGTAATATAATCCATTCTGTTTAGGTTTCCTAACAGATGTTCAAACCTTGCCTGTGAGTATGCTCCAATTTCACGAATCATCTGCAGACTCCTTCTTTGAGCTGGGCAACCTGGAATGTGAATTCGTGGCAGCCAAGGTCTCTAACGTCATGGCCAAGGATAGAATCCTACGCGCTTGTCGACCCGTTAAAGCACCGCCAACAACAAAGCCGCCTAAACGTACGGAACCGGACGATACGCAAAGGGAGCGCATTCTTAACTGGAACAGGAATATCTTCGTTCCTTCAGTGAAATACCCATTCGAGGAAGTCGAAAAGATCCCCAGCCATCGCGAGACCGGGCCTAATGTAAATGTGAACGTTTCCGTAGGTCTCAATAGCAGACCTGACTCGGAACCAAAAGAAGAAGGACTGACAGTCACAATGAGTATGGTTGCAGTGATAGCCATCTCGGCAGCCGTAGTATTAGTTTGGATAATCATCGCCGTAATTGTAATTCTCAAGCGAAGACGGCGAAGGCGTAGGAGGCGCGGGAACGATACGGACTCCGAGGAGTCTGATGAAGATTATCGCCGCAATCACGAGATGTGTACTTTCTTCGGAGGCATCATGAAGCCTCGTTCTAATCGGCCTGTAATCGAGGTTCACCGCCACTCGATCCACTGTGATACCTTAGAAGCCCTACCTTCTGAATTCAGGAACTTTGATTACGGAGATTTCTTGCAGCCTATAACCACTCACATAGATCTCAGTTACAAGCCTAGAAAGAAAAGTCTAGGGCTACTGCGCTGAGTAACACTGCAAAGTTGGCGAAGAATTAGCGTCAACGGACGGGCCGAAGGTGGAAGGCTGAGTCGGTAGCACGACGCTGCATCACTCTGCAGAGGTGAAAGTAGGGCCAACTGCACTACCTTGATCCTGGTCGCAGAAAATTTTTTTCCGAATCGGGTCCTAATTTTACTGGACGAAAGGCCCAGCACTACTTGCGCGGCAGCCTTCCTGCAAAGCCGGCGCGTTTGGTACGTTGGGACAGAACACAGACAGCGCTTGTAAATGTGGATTGACACTCAATCTCCTAATTTGAGGCCCCAGAAAACGTCAGGTATCAACTGGATGATAGTCCAGTGACCTGAAACCGAACACGACCGATGCATGCTGACAATCAAACACAGTTTAGATCATTCCTTACGCAATTTGAAATTCATGTTCCGACGAAAGGCTGAATCAAATGCGTAAGAATTGGTGACGTCTAAACCAATTTCCATTGTCTCACTAGTTTTTTCACTGTTATTTCATTCCAGCCGTTCGATGCAGCTGTAGTTTAGTTGATAGTTTCAAATTCAGTCTCAATTCACTCTTTTGCAATATTACTACAGGCGCATTTATTTGGAGGCAAGTTTTCGTTAATTTGTAAGCAAAAAGTTTAATTCTTTTGCGAACGCAAAATCAGCCAGGGTGCAAACAGAAAACGACTTGTGGAGAGCTTGATCTTATTTATACTGTTTATAGTTGTATATTGCTTTCGATAATTTCTCTGTAAGATTAGAGTTAATTCAAAAGCGCTCTAGTTGAAATATTGTGAATAGAAAGAAAGCGTGGCAAAGTGGCCCCCGTTTGGCTTAGTATTACTTATGTTCCGCCTTAACCGTGTCACAGTCTGCAAATAAAAAATCAATTCATTACCTCAACACTTTCATATCCAGGTATATCATAGGTTAACAATCGCGAGGGATTTTCATCCACGTGATTTTCTGAATAAACAGAACGTCTAGATTGTCGTTCGTGATGTTAAAAAACAATAGGACACTAAGATGACCCTCTATGGCAAAAGCTATCAATCTTTATGAAACAGCAAGATGATATTAAATGGCTTGGAAAAATCATGAAACGTAAAAACGTACTAGTGAAATTAGAAGTGACGGGAGAGTACATCTAATGTGACAAGTACATCATATATGTAGGACAGAAGAGGCGCGATGACACAACACTCTAGAAATGAGTCTTGTAGTTTCTAATGACTACTTAAGGACAGGCGAAGATTCGAAAATCGGGTGAGTTTGTGCGTGTCGGTGTTTGTTTGTGTTTGCATGTGTGAGAGCGAGAACCAGACATTACAATAAAGCAACAACGTAGCAGCGCTTTATCTCAGTTTATCTTGTCGCGACTGGTGTAGTCAGCTCTTTACATCTGCGAGCTAAATTTTTCTATTTTGTTTTGTTTTTATCGAGGATAAAGAACTTTAATGCTACTAATTACTGTAAATTAATGAGATGTTATCCATACTCACTCCTACTTGTAAATCCCAACACCTGAGTTATTGAAAATGGCGTCACAGATGTGCAGCACCAAAGCAAGATATAAATCAGAATCAAATTCAAAGTTCCAACCAAGAAATAAGGTGGAACACTGGGCAGAGAATATCTACGTTTCTTTAGCCCGGGTCCTTGGATGGTAATTTTTCATTAGTCCTGAGACAGGGATTAGCGCAGCGAAGAGCAGTACAGCTGACTTTCCAGTGATTTACTGGTAAGGCTGCAGTGAAGAGTGACACGTTTTGCTGGTCTCTGGCATCAAGCAATGCAAAGACCCCAAGTCGCTTCTGTGTGTGCAGATGTGAGACAAATAACTTTGATATGAATCGAGAAGGGACTATTTGTCACTTGTAAATGCTGTCTATCTAAAGGACAATTGAAGAAAATTTGGCAGGTCAGAGGACTAGAAGCAACAGAACGTTGTTAAGGTAAATCTTACAGTCTTGTAATAATTCGGAAGACAACACTTATCTGCGAATTATGGCTTTGTTGCCACGCTTTCATTTAGTGTGGCTCGTACAAAGCGAATCCAGGCGAGATTAATTTTTTGTGTGGATAACACCATGGGATGCTGGAATTCCTCGCACACTACCACTGAATAAAGAATCAAGGGTTTTAGGTGGAGCAATCATCCATTTTCAGAAGCACGGCGAAACCTCAGATCATTCTCAACCTAAAGTTTTAGCGGGGTTAGTGACTTCATCTTCATTCAGCCTCCACCTCGTGATTCGCACCGCACGGGTAGATGCGGAGAAACTAGCGACTGTGCTGCTTTGTCTAAGGAGCACGTAACACGTCACATGTGACACGTCACACAGGGTATAAGGAAAGGCCTTAGCAAGTAACCTTCTGGTAGCATTGACATTGCATAGGAACGGCGCTGTTCATTTTGTTCACTGGGCGTGATGCTCTGACAGGCGACAAGACATTGCATCACGTCAAAGACAGCATCGTAGTCGCAGATAACGAGGCTGGACTGATGGCATGACCGTCGATCGTAAACCTTATTTACTTTATCTTATATAACTCTCCGTGCAGAACTAGGGCGTTTTTTACAACAACAACAACAACAACAACAACAACAACAACAAATATATATATATTTTCTCAAAGGGAAGTTACATAAGAAACGACACCATCAATACAATACGGTAGGGCAAAAATACTACAATATGGACAAGTTGGTGTTTAGTTAGTGTTCAATTAATGTTTCCTTTGCGATGTACTGCGCGGCTGGATGTTATAATTTTTTAGATCGTGGGTTTCTAAAAATATTAACATATTTGACTCCTGTGGATGGAAGTGGTGACGGGGATATTGGTCTGTGCATTAAATCGCGCCATGTTAAAAAAAAAATAGTTTTACGACGGAGGTTTAATTCCTACTGTATAAATTTTTTTTTAAGTTTAGTGTAGTTTTACCTGGGTACCATATGCATTATTTACATTAATCACTTGTGCTCCTAAGGATATCACTCACGTACCTCTTGCTTAAACTTCATGTTTGAGTAGTGAGGTAACTAGGGATGGAAGGTATCGTTACTATAAAGAACTAAATCATGCGTGCCCACACAAGTTAACGGAATATAGTTCATGCTTACCGCTGTCCTCCTCTACACCTCGGTAGATAAATACTAAAGCTTCTGTGAAGTGGTACAGCTAGTATTGTGGAGGTCGACCTAGAAATCGACTCAGATACTACGATGAGTACTGTTACCTAGATTGTACTGCTTCTACCACTCTTCGCTCCGGTTATATAGCAGGCATGCAATGACGTTACAAACAAGCAACGGAAAGGCGCATCACCATTAGCCCGTCAAGACACTGGACAGTTACGAGCTGTATAAATGAGCTGTATAACAGACCACTTGCTGGCCACCTGCCAGCATGCTTTTGTTGGACTCGTGGGTAAGCGCTGTGAGTAAACTGGGTTATACAGAGAAGAATGTCTAATGATAGGGCGATGTATCTTAAGTGTGTGACGTAGGGGGTGGTAGGATCATAACACAAGGTACCTAGGATGGAAGATATTGTTAGAAGCCAGAAGCACGGCGGTCGGCTATACAATGAGTAACCAAAGCTTGAATATCGTTTGATCCACTTCTTATTTCTAACTATGATTGATTTCTTTATTTTTTTTTTCTCGCGCATTGGAGAATCGGACAGAAAAGGAAGATAACTGTTAATCCGAGCTGAGGGCAACTGTGGTCCTTACGGCGATTAAAGATAAAGTTTACTTCACATCAGTATAAAGGGTCTATGGGGATCGCTTGTGCTATAGCTTTTCACCTGTGCAGTATTAACTGGTTGGTAGTCTATTTGAAAAAAAAAGTGCTTATATCTAGTTGGAGCTGCTCCAGAAGGTGCAGGTGGCTCTTCAGAAACATAAGCGTTTCAAATATGGAATCAGATCGCTGACATCTTCTGGTCCTTAGGATCTTCTTTGCCGTGCAAAATATACGTTCTTCTACTGAGCTGGACGGCGTTGGTATGTTGAACGTGATGCAAAGGTTAATCAAGGTTGGCTCTCCCGAAGGGCATCGCATCTTTAAGTTCCATCCTTGAACACCCATCTACTTTTCAATTAATCATAAATTCAAACAAGCAATACCTGGGATATGGTCTCCTCACATGAGCCTTCAGATTGGCCAAGCAGGTGGCCTGTGCTTGGAGAATCTTGGGTTTTGAGTGGAGAAACGACATTGGTAGGAGACAGATTTTTTCGCGACGTACTTCTTCAAAAACTCTAGAAAAGCCTTGAGGTTAGGCCAAGGATCGAAGCCACCACCACTCAGCTCAGTCTGAATACTAGGAACAGGAGCAACCTCAACGCTAAGAGTAGCAGTCAAGGTCACCTGGACCAGAATATTATTTTCTGCCATGTTGCGGAATCCGGATATGGTCCTGCCACGGGCCACGAAAAGAGTTGGTGTCTGCTGAAGTGAACACTTGTTAGTAGCACACAATTAGGACTAAGGCCAGCAAAATTCAAGTTGAGTTGAAAAACGACCGGCAGGCTGAGTGTAGTGGTGAGAGAATGGTTGATATATATTGGAAAACACTACCAGTATAGTCCCGTATTCACTAGAAATTTTCACGCAAAAACACTGGGTTGCAACACTTCCTATCTTATGGCCGATGTAATTGCAAAATAATGTGCTCCTTGAGTGTATTAGTGGGCTTAATGGAGTTTTCTATTCAAACTTTAAGAAAAGATATTGTCTCTTTTGGCAACCGTAGAGCTTACATAGCAAGCAGCGAATCAGAGATCAGATCCTAATCCGCTCTGTTCCGTTCTGGGGTAAGGGTCAACACAACACAGCAGCAACAGCCAAGGACGGGAGGGTCGCGGGCTTGGTACGCAATTTTTAAAAAGCGTTAAAGCGTTAATCTTTTATTTCTTACAAGATAAACCCGTTAATCGTTTAGTCCGCTAAATGTGAATAAAAGTAACGGAACTTTATTCGTTAAAAAAATGTAACGGGCTCAGACTTGCGTAATCCGTAAATAAGCTACAGCTGGTAAGTCGGGTTCAAAGGCAGTATAAGCTAAAAGCAAGGATAGACGTAAGCGGGATTTTGTAGGTATAATCTAGTAGCCGGTAGATTAATGATGAGCTAAGGCAATTAGAAAGGAAGTACAATAAAAAATAGAAAGGATGAAGGGAAAAACCTACTTGCACGCATTCTAATGACGACCTCTAATAAAACACGCGAAGGGAACCTAAGGACAAACAAAATGATGGTAGTAATAATAGTAAATTAACAAAATTATTTTTAAAAAGCACGTAAAAACTTAAGTATTAGCCAAATAACAAAGCATACGTCTCCGCCATTGCTGAAACCTATTCCAATCTCGCCTCGACCATAAAGTTCACAACCACCAGTCCGAAGCAATTTTCTTGGCATAAAAAATTAAGCTGGACGGAAGAAGATTTATCACGGACCTCTACTCTAAACAAACTTCTGCACATGCTTACTTAAATTCGAAAAGCGATCATCCACCTGCAATCTTCAAATCTATTCCATTTTTGCAATTCACGAGGATTCGAAGAATTTGTACAAATATAGCAGATTATAATAAGCATGCTAACACCTTTATAGAGTACTTTAGAAACTTGGGCTACGACCATCAACCCCTCTTCAGAACAGCATCTCGCGTTTCTTTAAGCCATAATATAACTGTATTCAGTGAGCACAACATATTCATCGCTCAAGTCTCCATGCATGAACAAGACAGACTACTAAAGAAAGCACGTAACATCTGCCTCAGTCTTGAAATCCCGACACCTGAGCCTGGCTCCACCACCCGATCACTCACAAAAATTGTTAAAACAAAATTTACACAGAAACACGCTTTGGCATGGGAGCAGAAAACAAAGCATGGTTACCTAAACCGAAAGAACACCTCTGACACCGATTATATCTCCTCGAATAGCTGGACCAAGTCTGACAAACAAACCAGCCACGTCAAAGGTTATCTTTGTGCCATCCAGGAACAGGAATTCACAACCAGGTAACTGACTCAAAAGCGCCTTCACAATGCGGACCCAGCTGCTGGGATCTGACGGCATTGCAACAGCCATCCGGAGGATATTTCGCATATAGTCGGCTCATGCCCAAAGCTGGCTCCGACGATGTACCTCCCACTACGTCATGACGAAGTAGCAAAGAACCTATTCCATGCATTAGCACAGAACTGCGACCCAACATATCCGTACAAGAATCCTGAAAGTGCATCTACCATCGGGTCGATGGAAATTTGCTGGGATGTTCGTGTAAAAACGGCTCCTAAAGTACCAAACAATAAGCCTGACATGCTTATATGGAATCATTAGCTAAAGCAGCGTCACGTAGTTGAAGTTGGGATACCACTCAGCATACACGTGCCCCCGTTGAGTGTCAAAAGGCTGACAAATACACACCATTGATGCTAGCTCATCAGAGGTTATACCCGGACTTCAATTTTAAAGTAATACCAATAGTGATTGGAGCAACGGGACACATCACAAAGAACCTACGAAAGCACCTCATCGAAATGAGAATCAAGGAAGAAAATTTGCGAGCCCTCATCAACAGACTGCAAGAGAGAGCCATACATACATACATACATACATACATGCATGCATACATACATACACACATACATACATACATAACTTAGTCAGCAACCGATCATCATTGCATAAATCATCGTCAGTCGGACTAATCGGAAAATTGACAAAAATGCGGGCCCACTTAAAAGAAGACAGAAAGTCAACGCAGTTCGGCTATTACTCCTTGTACTGAGTCCTTCATATGTAAGTACAAGAGCAGATTTAAAGTAGAACCACTAGCTCAATGAGACAAGAAGATGAACAGTAACGACGTCTTATTTTACATCAAGTAAAGACATGGGTGAGGGAAAGACGTCTATCTCTCTGAACAGCTAAGTCCCCACCCTACGCACTCCCGAAAAAATCTCTTCTCGTAATTATTGCATTCATAATCACACTGAGTGAGTATGGGTAAAAAGCCGCTTAAGCACAAGCAAAGTCTTGAATGCGAAGGAAACCACGAAAGGAATAAGAAAGCCTAGCAAATCATCATATTGAATCAAGTCATAGGTCAAAAGTCGATGCTACTCTCTTTACAACATCTTTAGCAGTCCCCTTGCCAGGTAAATATCTGTTTTGATAGATAGATAGGTGAATATAGTTATGTGTCGATAAATAAGCAAAGCATAAATAGGTTGGCAGGGTTCCATCCAACCGATAGATAGTCCAGCAAGCATCAGCATGTGACCAGCTTCGTATATAACCTACGCAAGATTCGCGTCCCCACAAAATAATGAGAATTTCTACAATAGAGTTCCCAAAACAAATTAACTTACAGAATAATAACAGAATAATAACAGAATGGCTTATGAAAGCGCAACGCAAGCTTTATAAAGCAAATACCTAGATAGGAATCAACTTCTAAGAATTTAATTTGAAGACAAGAACGCAACAACACCGTGGCGCGCTATAATATAAAATAAAAAAAACATAAGCAAAGTTAGTCAAAAAAAGAAACAACTGCCAATGTCTCCGCAGTTCTCATACTGAGTTACTTATACCGGAGTAGATTTTGATATTTAAAAGGCCTCGTCGTACAACCTCTCAGGAACGGAGCGAAAAAATTTCAGCAACACGGCACCGGGCAGAAGACAACGGAGGTACCATGTTGTTTGGTTTACATGAAACGTGCCACATGCCAAACCACAAGGTCCAATATTACAAAGCAGAAAAAGGCATAACACCGTACAGGCACGAGAAGGACAATAATATATATATA
>QQSS02210096.1:0-11483 GCA_003687565.2 Craspedacusta sowerbii
GCGAGTGATGATTGTAAGCGCCAGTGTTCTGATCTTTGTTTTTCTGTTTTAGATGAAGCCCCGACGGATTTTCAGCGAAATCCCGATATTTCTAAGCCAGTTGCTGCCTGATTTAATATCAGTTGGGTAACTACCATAGGGTGGTATCACCCTTGGCCGTCATGAATAGATCTCGAAAATGGGAACTATTGTAATATATTCTTTAGGCAATTCATCGAGGTACTATGAGAGAGTGTTGAACAGAATCATTTGAGAAGAGTGTGTGAAATTTCATGATACTGAAAAAAGGAACTTGCATTGCACACCACCGTGATAGGGTTAAAGTATTTTTCAGCGTCATTAACATTTAACTACATGAGACTTCAATTTTTTTCTTACCAGTAGCCATCCGAGAAAATCTCGTCGCCCATTGAAAGGCCTTCAAAGCTGTTCGACTGGAAAGATTTCTGGCCAGCTCAAGGGTAATCCTCTATTGACATCGGAGGTGCGTTATTGTCTGCGGTCTGCATAATTAAGAAAGACTTTGTTCATTAATAAATTATGACAATTAAAGTACAAGTCTTCTCGGGATGGAGAAGAGAGATTGCGTGGTATTGTTCTGTCCGTGGGCCAAGAGGCTTGAGGCCGTCTCGTCTTGTGAGATAAAAACTGGAGTGAGATTTGTTTTTAGAGGTTTCTCGGACGGATTGAACCATCTGACATATGCACTGGGATTTATGTTTTTCATGGTTAAACTATTAGCTGCTGAATTAGTTTTATTTCTATGGAAGTATGTAATTTTTCTTACTGTTGTTTTTCCCTGCAGCCTTTTTTTCTACCGCAATTTTTACTCATAAGAACTGCCTTTATTATTACCCGCAAATTTTTTATTCAATAAATTATCACGCCTTCGATTCACGGGGTAGCTTATTCAACTCTGAAGTAAAGCGCATGTATGCATGTGACTTTATGCGTGCCTATGACTGAATGCCTTAATGCATTCTGGTTGGTCTGTCTGTCCATCTTTCAATCTGTCTGTCTGTCTGCCTGTCCGTCTGTCTGTCGGCCTGCCTGTCTGTCTGTCTTCTGTCTGTCTGTCTGTCAGTCTGCCTGTCCGTCTGTCTGTCAGCCTGCCTGTCTGTCTGTCTGTCTGTCTGTCTGTCTGTCTGTCTGTCTGCCTGTCCGTCTGCATGTCTGTCTAACTGCCTATTTGCATGTCTGTCTGTCTGCCGGTCTGTCTGTCTTTCTGTTTCTCTGTTCATCGGTCTATCTTGTTGTACACTGTCTGGCTTTTCTATCTGTAGGTCTGTCTGTAGTTTGTGTAGTCCCTGTGACTTTCAGTATATCTGACTGTTTCTCTGTCTGTCTTTCGATTTGTTTGTCTGGGTCTCGGCCTAATTGGCTCTCCGTTTCTCAGCCTGGTTTTCCATCTTGCTTGCTTTTTGTCGCTTACCGTCTCAGTCTCTCTGTTGATGCTTGCCCAGGTTGATAGAGTCCATGTGCCGAGTCTACTTCGAGCCTCATTCCATATGCATGCTCTCATATAAACATTGTCCTTGATAAACGTTGATCCACCAAGCGACTTTGAAAATTATCGTATGCCATTTCTAGTTATTGGCGTCAGCACCAAGAAAATAAGAAGCATTCAGCATATCAGCAAAGCATGAAAAATATGATTCTAGAGGGTAAAAAAATTATATGTTGGTTTACAACTGCAACCTCATTGGCATGGTTAGAGTTTGTGTTTGTTGTTTAGATAGGGATAATCTTTAGTGTGGACGAACGAATCTGCTTGCTTCGATTCTTTGCGTATAGCTGACGTCGGCTCATTTTGGCAACACGGCAATATGGCGCCGCGGACTTAGTACTGCGTCATGGTAAAGCGTATTTTTGTGACAAGTGCTGTGTGAAAATGCCGGCTGGGTGCTCAATATTGACGACAAATATTTGCCGCCTACCAAAAATCCGAGACTGGAGAAAATGCCACGTGGCGCCAGTCTTGCGAAGGGGAGCCCTGGGTAGCTCGTTCAACCCGGAACTTGTTCCATACTTGACTCCTGACGTAGCAGTTTGTAGCCAGGCCTGTTTAGAAGGCAGTCTGTTGCTTCTTTGGTCAACTGCTTGAAAGTAAGCCTTGAACTCAAGCCAACACATTCCGCGCCAAACGTGCATGCGCCTGTTCAGCCCCCTCATGCGTAACAAAGCAATGAATTAGGCCGTTTAAAGATGCCCCCCCCCAAATCGCAGCCCAACCCCTTTCGAGCAGAATTGCCTTGCTTAACCTTGCTCCCCATAATCATCTATTGTAAATTCTTATAATTGATCGTATAATTTGAAGTGTTCTCCTGATGTAAATACTGGCTACTTGAACGTTCTCTAAATTGATTTGACTTGTCTGATTTTCTTCTTGTCACTTAATCTCTTATATGAATACTGCCTTCATAGCCGTCTGCCTGTGTGATTGTGTATGTCTGTCTGTGTGTTTGTCTGTCTGTGTGTTTGTCTGTCTGTCTGTCTGTCTGTCTGTCTGTCTGTCTGTCTGTCTGTCTGTCTGTCTGTCTGTCTTTTGCCTTGCTAGTTTTCTGTCTGTCTGTCTGTCTGTCTGTCTGTCTGTCTGTCTGTCTGTCTGTCTGTCTGTTTGCTTTCTGTCTATCTGGCTGTCTGTCTTTCTGTCTGTCTGCGTGTCTCTGCTTTTGTTGATTTTGCGTGCTGCTCGTTTTCTTTGTTTGGAAGTATGATTGTCTGTCTATCTGTCTGTCTGTCTCTCTATCTATCTGTCTGTCTGTCTGTCTGTCTGTCTGTCTCTGTCTGTCTGTCTGTCTGTCTGTCTGCATGTATGTGTCTGTCCGAAGTTTATTTTTTATTTTACGTGCTGCTTGTCATTCCCGTTTGAAAGCATAACCCCGTAACTCCGATATTTATAATCCTGTTTTTTTTTCAGCGTTGGGGTTAGGGGAGATCAGGGCTTGTTGCACTGAGATGGCTTCTGTGGCGTTCCCAGCATGTTGGCACAGATACCACCTTATAGCATGCTCATAAGCCAAGTTGCTGTTGATTTTAGCCTGCATAATATGTACTGGGGCTTTGGGGTTGCGCAACAAGCCACGTGCTTCAGGCATTAAGAAAGAGCGAGGCCTTCCCTTTGCCTGTGCGTGGGGTCTTTTTTGTGTACTCTTGGTCCGCAGGTACGCTCTTTGGCTGCTTGTCACGCGAGATCCCGCGTTTCTCTGTTTGTACAGAAATAGTTGCATGGCTAGGCGACATTCGTGACTTGCTGCGCTCTCTATTGTAGAGCGGGTCAGCACCTGGGAGTTTGCGTGCCAGGCGACTACCCACACTCACCAACTGCCTTCCGTTAGGACGAGATTGATCCCGGATCAGCCATGCGACTCGATATTCAATAGCAGCTTACTTGCAAAGCATAGGTCTACTTCCCTCCACGCGAAGCTGTGGAGGTCCTTCGGATTTTTCTGATTAGTCTGTCGTGGTCTGCCGTTGACCTGAAAGTATCAGCTGATGAATTTGAAGGTTTTCATGATGAATCGTGTTTTTCGATTAGGCGGTGACATGGAAGGAGTGTTAATTAATGTAGAGGTTACTGTCTGCTCATGATCTGCTTATTGCTCCATTTGACTTCTGGCAGTTTATCTAAAGAATGCGTCGTATCTTGTTGCCTAAGAAAATCCAGAATGCCTTGTTCATGCCACGCAAATGCAGTCAAGCGGCGGTTGGGGAGTGAAGCTCATTACGCACTCGCAGAGGGATGCTCGGTCGACCCTCTAAAGATCTTTGATCCAGCCATGGCACTGGTACTTGTTACCAAGAGACCCTCTTCGTTTCGAAGGCAATGCCAATAAACGCTTGCGTCTAGGCGTGGCGAATGTGCCAGGCAGCGTCTGCCACTGTCGATAACCAGTATGCCCATTGACCGCAAGCCTGAGGCATTCCGTAATGTTCCGCCAACTTGGTTGCACACCGCGCATAGGCGGGTTTGTGTGTATGTATATATATATATATATATATATATATATATGTGTGTGTGTGTGTGTGTGTGTGTGTGTGTGTGTGTGTGTGTGTGTGTGTGTGTTTGTGTGTGTATGTATGTATATGTATGTATGTGTGCATGTGTGTCCGTCTTTGTGTGTGTTTATGTGTGTTGCTGTGTTTGTATGTGTTTGTGTGTGTGTGTATGTGTGTGTGCATGTGTGTCCGTCTTTGTGGTCTGTGCTGTGTGGACTCAAGTGCTTGTGCGTTCGAACGCCGTTCGGTCCGTTTCTCGGTCGATAATAAATCAAACCTTGACTAGGGCACGATATAGATGAAGGTCTTGATGTCTGTTGTATATAGAGCGTGATTTGTGTTAATTGCAGACCTATAAGTTCATGCGCCTTACGTCGAAATTAGCAATGTCTGCAAATAAAGATTTTGAGGTAATTTATTATTCACATAGCATCAACCGTGAACGTCTCTATTATGAGTCCCATTCATATTGGAAGCCCTGTCCACATTATAATTATTGATCGTTGTAGTAAGCCCTGTCCACATCATAATTATTGATCGTTGTAGTAAGCCCTGTCCATATCACAACTATTGACCGCTATTACATGACCCAAGTCTGTTTCCCCTCCACCAAACTTAAAAAAAAAATAATAATAATAATGCACGCTTGTATAGCCCATGGACGAGCTTTTGGGATGGTCGTGTTTTTTTCAAACCGAATACATTAATTGGAAGATCATGGAGTTACTTTTAAGTTTCTGCATGTCTATGGTTTTAAAATCTTTCAGTCGATAATTAGCTTTAGGAGAAGCTGAAATTTCTAGCAAATCGATTTGTCGTTTATTGGACTCAAACTGTCCTTTGTCGCCATTTTCATTTATTGGCCTTTATTTATCGATTAAGTAACTCTTGAGATTCCGTTTATGGAGTTACCGTCTACATAAATTAAAAGCCTATCACTTTTGTGAACCTAGATCTTTTGTTTTGGGTTTAATACTTTGATTTATGAATTTCGCTCCGCTTGTTCCAGTACTGCCATCCGTATATCTGGAGTTCGCTAAGTTTTTTTCCGATAAAAATGGTTATTACATATAGCGAGGAAGCTGCTGAATCTAGTGGTGAATTTCGTCTTACTGCTCTTCCTCGCTTCCAGGTAGATATTCTTTGTCAGATGTTGTTTTTCTCTTGCTCTTCAGAAGAATTATAAATGAATCTTGTTGTTATTGTTGCTGTTGTAGAAGGAAAGATTTTCAGTAAAGCTTGAAACAGATTCTGGACTGTTATGATACACTCGCAAGTGAGAAGTTCTGGGCGACTTCCTGCGCTTGGCGCATGTTGTCAGTGCAACTGGAGGTGATTGCCTTCTTGCTGCTTCGTTTATTCTGTTGGTGGACCAAGTCGGAGTACTTGTTTGGGCCTTGTTTGTGCTCTCGAAAACAACAACAACACCATCAACAACAACAGCAAAAACAACAACGGCAGTAACAACAACAACAACAAAAACAACAACAACAACAACAACAACAGCAAACAGCTTAAACTTACCTCATTTTACGCTGGATATAAAATCGAAGTCGGATCGGGTTGTTATTGAAGCGAACAGGCACTACTCCCACGGTCACCCATGGTCTCCTGACGCAGTGGATCGAACAGACTGCGATCCTGCAACAGATATGGGAGGAGTTCGAGGTAATCCCGTCTCTTGTTTGCCTATCTTTGCGTACCGTAAAGCTACCGTTGACTCCTCAACTTGCGATTGATCATGCCGCTTGCCGCAGTAGTCAATATGGCAGCTGCACTCCAGGCCCTTTTATTAATTGTCTTCAAATCACTTTTTATTTCGTAATTTACCACTCATATATTTCATAAGAATTTAAAATTCCGATTTCTTGAAGATTGCGCGAGCTTTTTGGAGAAAGTAGTAAGGGCTAGGGTTAGGGTTATCTTGTAGTCGAAATAAATAAATGAATAAATGTGCAAGTAAGTAAATAAATAAAAAACATCCCAGCAAAAGCTTCCCCATCAGCAACCACTGCAGCCGGTCATCATCTTGTAAGAATAAATGCCAATTAGATTACGTCACATCAGACCAATCGCAAGGTAGCGTTTACTGCGGAGTAAACGGTAGCTTTATACCCTCTTTGGTTTAAGGTTTCTTTGTGTTCACTGCTCGCTGGTCGTGTACTCCTTGCGCTACTGTTTATCGCTTTAAACCTGCGCTACTGTTTATCGCTAAGCATCTGCTACTGTTGATCGCTTTTAACCTATGGTGTCGTTCATTGGTCGGTCCCGATGGCTCTGGTCTTTGAAAATATGACGTAGGTTTGTGTCTGTTACGCCTGTGCTCCATTCTTTCAGTTTCTAAATGCGGTCTTCATAATTTGCCTGTGGGCGTTTGTTATAGTGTATGCCTGTGGTCGTTTGGTGTATGCATGTGGTCGTGTATTTGGTGTATGCCTGTGATCATGTGTTTGGTGTGTGCATGTGGTCGTGTGTTTGGTGTGTGCATGTGGTCGTGTGTCTTGGTGTTTGCCTGTGGTTGTGTGGTTTGGTGTATGCCTGTGGTTGTGTGGTTTGGTGTATGCATGTGGTTGTTTTGTTTTGGTGTATGCCTATGGCTGTGTGTTTGGGGTATGCCTATGGTCCTGTGTCTTGGAGTATGCCTGTGGTCGTGTGTTTGGTATATGCCTGTGGTCGTTTGTTTTGGTTTATGCCTGTGGTCGTGTGTTTTGGTGTATGCCTGTGGTCTGTGAACCCCACAATTGCTATGCAAAATTTATTCGAGTTGTCGTGCATGTAAGAAACTTATATGTATGTATGACTATATATATTTGATATAATCAAAATCGTGATTTTGATTTTAGTACCCGCGTTGAAAAAGTTTTGGCCCACAAAATGTTGGTTTATGCAGATGATGCAATCATTCGAACAGATAATGGCTGTTGCCTGCTTGTGCCATTCGATTTTTAGTTCTACACGTTTTCACTCTCCTAGTTTCCGCTAAAGTCTCGTACTTCTTCCACTCACGTGAATCTTATACTGACGTTCGTCTGAGCTTATATTTCGTATGGGCAAGTCTCAATTTAAAAGCCAGACTTCGTGCCATACAATCTTCGGAAGCATAAATTCCTGGAGGCGATAGTTTGCAGCTTTGTTGTGTTTAGCATTCTTAGCTTTAGTTAAACTTTTCACTTATCATTATACTGAAAAAAGCACAAGACTTGCTAAAGCGACACACCTGATAATGCCCCAAATTAGGACTGAAAGATATGGCAGTACTTGCATGAAGCACCAAGGGCCCGGATACATAACCAACTCATAACCGCTGGGGTAAAATTAACCACGCCCATTCGCATGTTAAAGAAAGAAATAACAGCATTAATGCTCGCTGTATGCGACTAGCAGCCATGCCTATTTACAAAGTCATGTCTTTTTCTTTCCTCTCAGTAGTTCTTACCTCGGTCCATCCGTCTCTAATTTTCACCTTCTTGCGTCCCCCTTTTACTTCTATAACATTGTATATCCTCACTTATTCTTACAATTATTATTGATTATTGATTTGGACTTTGATTTAAGTCATTGCGCCCGTTTCGTGTGAACGGGCTGGAGTTAGGTATTGTTTTTTGGCCTTTGTGTGAAAATCGCTTATGATCGATCCCTTTTCTAAATGTTTTGGTCTGCAGAGTAACTTCCTGTGTACTTTTTTGGGCTTGATTGACTTATCGCTGTGTTTTGTTTTGACGTAATATTGCAAGAAATATCCAGAATTAGCTGATTTTTTAAATTCAAATTCTTCTAAACCGATTCAGATGGCCGCTGTGTCCATAATATGGTGCTTCCAAACTCTTAGCGTCGACCATTTACACCTTTTGCAAAAGAGCTGCTGCTTCTGTCTGATAGCATTTCCCTCGTTAAGAATGTCACATCTTCGCGAACGTCTGTAACTTCAGCCTCGTTTCTTATTAAGCCATCATTTCTTTAGGGCTTGCCAATGCACCCTGCGTTACCATTGTTTTGCAACTTGCAGGCGATAATTTTTGTTATTCAGTAGTGGTAGAATAGCTTATCGTCTATCTGGGAGTTGGCAACCGCGTATAAAACGGGTCGCATCTATCAGACCCAAACCCTCCGAGTTACTTGGATCACTCTTGCTTAACTCTAGGAGATGTATTGTACAATATATAATGTATATGATGATATGTATTGTTAAATATATAATATTGCATTTTCTGCCTAAATCAGCCACGTTTGTGTGGCCGCCACATGTGGTGGCCCTGATGCGGTGGTAAATCTCCGCTATGAAATTGTTATCTCGGTAATAAGGTGCCACAAATGCAGTGTGCAGCCATTTTGAAGATACTTTCAACGGAGAGACGAAATTAATCTGAATAGACTTACGTGCATCGGCCAGGATGATATAAGTGTTGGCATTGGAATTTTGGATCCGGCTTTTATTGGAAACGAGGCATAAGCCTCTTTGTCCCGGAAAAGAGAATCATTTTTTTGAGTTTGATATGAAATGAGTGAGTTGATGATTTTCCATAATTGGAGATCCTTAACTCGAGCCTACTTGAAGTTTGGTGCGCTCTCGATTGAATTATGAGTGGACGGGCAAGAACTACATCTTTGATTGACCCAGCAGGGAGAAATTCCTCTCCTGGTTCTAACGGAATGCGTGTTTCCAGTAAGTTGATGCTTTGTCTCAGCATGTTTACAGACAATTTCATCGGTTTGCAAACTCCGGTGCTTTCACGTAGTTAGTGAAATCAAAACTGTAAACGTGGCAAGCCTATTAATCGCTTTGGCCAGAAATTCTCTGCAGTTTTTTACAGTCTATGGAAAGGGCTTGTTGATGCACTTAATATTTGAAATCAGCCCTGACGTTTGGGTGCTGTGTCATTTCCTGCAGTCCTGTCTTGATTGCAGTGATTGAATTATTGGTTTTTGGACTGACCTACTCTGAGTTTTTTGAATAGACTGTTAAGGTGATTCTCTCTGGTTTACAAGGATTCTCTAAAGCAGCAGGGCAGGTTTTACTGTAGTAGTGGTTATACTCTCGATTATTTCAATTTATGATTTTTCAAAATGAGCAACGTTTGCTACCGATTTGCGTTGGGGTGTAGTTCTAAAACTAAGTCATAATAAAGTTCAAGACTCAAGAAAATTATACATTAAAATGGGACGAACACAATTGGGTTGAAGCACTTGTCGAAACCTCTGTTCGTGCTTGGTCAGTTTATCAATCCATTTGGAAGATATTCTTATGTGTTTAGGGTTGTATGCATAGTGATCTGACCTCATTATGCAAGAATTAAAATTTAATTTGATGTTTGCGCTCAATTTTAACACATTTTCTTATAAGCAATGTAATATGCCTGATTTTATATGCAGCATTTTGTCTAAAGCCTTAGATGGATAACTTAGTGTCATCCACGCTATTTGTGCTTTGTTGATTTTTGTTTTTGGGGCTCGTCTTGTGAGAGTATGGCTGAACTCAATGCACATGTTTTACAAGTGTTTTTGTAAGGGAAAAATGGGTATTTCTGTATCTCTCACATTCTCCATATGCTCACAACAGCATTACCGGAGTAATTGTTTTGTGTCTTCTGGTTAGGTCATGAAGTGAGTTGTTTACAAATATTTAATAATAATAAGGTAGTTGTCTACTGACTGTGTGGAGATCTATTGGACTGCTCATAATTTGTAATTTATTCAACGTAAAGGGTTGCTATAGTAATTGGTGTGCATTAGAACAAGTTAATACTGATTTCATTACTATGCTACTAAGCTGGAAGTATGATGATCTCTTTGTAAGGAAACGCTTCAATTATTTGAAAGTGAAAAAGATGCCAATTATAAATTGAAGCTTTTAGCAACAAAAGCAAACATCTACAATAAATAATGACACTCTTGTGAAGTCTCCTTGAAGATAAATGTATTGTTAATGGAGTTTTAATTAGCGTACAAGCAAAATGAGTAGTGTCGTCTGTGAAATTTATGGCCATTGGCCTGTTCAATTGAGTATTTATGAAGTAAATCTGTAACAGATAGACTTGAGATATGATGATTCCTCATTTTTGATAGCTTATAATCTTAATCTTAGTAAATAAACTGTCATGGAATGTTTCTCAGTGATCTCCTGCTTGTGATGTGTTTAGGCACCTTCTGATGCTGATCAGCTGCAACAGGATCTTTGTTCATATAATTCAAATGCATCTTGAGTAAGGAAAAGAAGACCCATGTCAAAGTGACATATGGCCAGGCTTTTGCTTGAAATCAATTTGCAAATGGAAAATCCTAGATCAGGATCTGGGATTGTGAAATTTTCCATGTTTTTTTTATTTCAAAGTAAGCTGTTTTACATTACTCTCTTTTAAACTTATTTGTTATACTCCTTTCAATTGCAGGAGAAAAAGATGGTAGCAAAGTGACAACCGTCTTTGCCACAACAGGAGCACTGCCCGATCAAGCTCAGGAAATAAGCTATACTGATACAAAAGTCATCGGGAATGGATCATTTGGAGTTGTATATCAAGCTCGTATGGTTGATGGAACTGACATGATTGCCATTAAAAAAGTGCTCCAGGACAAGCGATTTAAGGTTTGTGTGTGCTATGTGTGGCGATATTCAGCTTAAAAACTGAATACTTAACTTTTGGTGTAATAGAAATTTAATTATATTATTCTAAGTTCTTTCAGTGATTCTGTGCATCAGCTTCCTTTTGCCGTAAGTTTTATTCTGACTTTATGTTCTCATTTGGATTGGCGGTTGTTTCAGTCGTTTTTAGTGCAGCAAGGTAGTAGTAGCCTCCAATGGCACAATTAAACTAGTGCATATAGTGATCTCACTGTATTGGCTATGGCACAACCCAGTTGATATACTTGATAGGGTCTGGTGTTTTATAACAATTTTGTTAGGAACCTGTCTTTATTATGGTTTGGCTTTGTGACATTCAATTTCTCTGATAGAAGTGTTGAACATACAATTTATATCTGAGTTAATGAACAAAATCTTTCGTTTTTCTATGTCAAAGCTGACAAGGTTGGTATTATGCTAGCCAGGGGAGAGTAAAGATTGCTGTTATGCAGAATAGGCATATTGATGGGAAGTTTTAATTGAAGCCTTAGCTGCAGTAAGTTAGTTAGAAACAAATTGAAAGTAAGGTTGCAAGTG
This sequence comes from Craspedacusta sowerbii, assembly GCA_003687565.2. Lineage (NCBI taxonomy): Eukaryota > Metazoa > Cnidaria > Hydrozoa > Limnomedusae > Olindiidae > Craspedacusta > Craspedacusta sowerbii. Next base: position 11,153 of record QQSS02210096.1, read on the forward strand.
AAGTTGCAATTTAATACTCTGCTTTACTGGTCTCATATTAATCCTCTATATTACTGTTGTCATATGCTAATGCTGCGACTAGTGCATTTTAATGGGATCTATGAACTATGAACTGTCATCTATCAAGGCAACTTACTCTTAGCCACATCGAATTAGGCCGGATAAATTAAGATTGATTTGTGAACACCGGAAAATACTTGCCGTTGCTATTTTAATATCTTCATAGCCATCATTATCATCATCATCATCATCGCCATCATCATCATCATCGTCGTCATCATCATCATCATCATCATCATCATCATCATCATCATCATCATCATCATCATCA
>QQSS02210118.1:0-11482 GCA_003687565.2 Craspedacusta sowerbii
TACTACTACTACTACTACTACTACTACTACTACTACTACTACTACTACTACTACTACTACTACTACTACTACGTCTAAGATTACCAAATGTAGGAAAGGTTAGAGTGCCGAGGCACGAAGAAGTAACATTTCCGTCACTAGACATGTTTCCAAGAAAGCTTGTGCAATAAAATTGAGCATGTGCATAGTTAACCGAACAGGATGATCCTAAGTTGCACTAGTTGCAAAGCAGGTGTTCAGTAATGAATTAAACACTAGGTGTTCAGTAATGAATTAAATACGATTAAGTATAGATTCAGCGAAAATGCTAAACTAGCCAATTCCAATGTCCACGGTTATGCAGTTTTGTAATTAGCAAGCTTGACAAGATCCTTATTTGGTATTCGAAACTTGAACTGATGTCATAGTTAGACTTGCTGATGGCACGCAGCCTTACGATGTGCCTATCTTAACTAGAACACCCGACTCTATGGGCAGCATGAAAGTGGATGTTTGGCCGTTGGGAAAATTAATTAGGTAAAATTTGATTTTGGTTAGCGGAAGTAGTAACAATGATTAATTACTTTGATTAATTCCACCTTGGAAAAATCAATCGATTCAGCTTCCGTAAACCGAGAGATAACAAACATAAAGATAAGCAACATAAGATACAACCGAGAGATAACAATAATAAACATAAGATAAATGCACCTCAGGTGAAAATATAATCATAAAAAGCATGAGTTTAAAATTGTCACGGTCATGTTCGAATAGACGATAGATGAACGATGAATTCATAATGAATTTATATCCGCAGCCGCACGAGTAACATTCATAACTTGCAAAGGCAGAAGTAAGACTCGACATCTACTTGACATGAACTTCCTTCGACTTAACCTACCTATAAATGGTTGATTGTTTTATAGATTGTTGATCAATCATAGATTAATTCCTCATCTCAAAATGATCTGGCATTTTAATATCGTACGGAAGCGTAACTCCACTGTAATTAAATATCCAATCTATTCTATCCATCCAGTCCCTTGCCATCATATAGAAAGACATGCCGTAGTTCTAGTGATCTAATTACGTATTGCCAACTAGCAGCAAACAGTTATCCCAAAACAGGCTTACCTATTTCATGTACGACTGTGCCAACGTCGTAACATCCTTCCCCGAGTGACATATTCTGCCTTCCCCCAATGCGGCCAACGTAGCTCCAGCATCTAAATAGTGTCCCTACTTCATAAAATACCAGTACAGTATAAGAAAATCCTCTTTCAAAAATCGAAAATTTGACATGAAATACTTTTGTGCTTGTGACAGCGCTTAGAGGCGTAATGGGAAATAGTATGTATGTATTCTGTTTAGAGACAACACTGCTAGAAGAATAGTAACAAGTAACCCTAGGACTCAGTGGTATACTTTTCTAGCTAAATCCACCCAAGGCAACTTAAAACGCGTTCAGATCTTACCCGCCAGCCTTGAACATGTTTACATAATCATCTTCATCCGTTCTTTGCTTGAAAGACAAGCATGAGTTTTCCTCCCATTCGCGAAAGGCCTTCATTATACCCAGCGTTGCTTCTGGGAGATCTTCTGCAAGGAAAACATCAAGTATTTGACTTAAGTTATTGCCAAAAGGCTTATTGCAAAGCTCAACTCAGGATTGACGGAAGGCTAACTAATCACTTGTATGTCAGCATCGGTGGATATAGATGGCCATGGAATAGCTAGAAACTTGGGCCCGCAGCCCGACTAAAGAAAGGCCGGAAAGTTGACTTGGAATGATCCTAGAAGTTTATTTATCTATCTTGATTATACAAAGATCCACAGGCAAAAAGAAAAAGGCCTGGAAAAGGCCAGCCTGTAAGTCGGAATCATATATTCATTAGCAGAGCAGAATTGGCTGTCTTGCTGAGGATTGGATTTGGCCATTGAGTTACCATATCGTGAGTAATTTTAGTACGCAGACTAGCTAGCTCAACGTTTTGTCTGTCGGTGCTTAACCAATGCTGACGACAAAGTATTGCACTAAAGATCTTACCTAAACTAGCGTCTATGCGGTACGGAACAACTTTGTGAGGTAACCACAAGACGCTGTGGTTTCTCATCGCGGCTCTACCAGTCATGCGATCATGAGTGACAAGGATGTCACCACCAGTGAGAACCTGTTCCCACTGTTTCGGAGTAAGCATCATGTCGCTGGAGAACAGTACACCATCTGGATCCTCATTATCTAGAGATAAAACGTGGAGGTGAGCTCATAATCTCATAATTTTGGAAGATCCATATCGAACACCAACACAACCTAGTAACAGCCGAAGAATGTTGTGCTAAGTAAGTGAAGTACTCTCTGTCATTTAACATGAATTTGCAAATAAGGACAAGCCGCGACTTTACCTTCCTCAGGGTACCCATTGACAATCATAGCTACACATAACAGAAACAGAGGCCGCAGCATTCTTCAATTTCTTGATAGTAAGAAGTACTTTGGAAAGTTCACCAGTCACAACTTTCGACAAATGTGGTTCAGCTACTTGATAAATAACCATTTTTGAAGGTAGATTACACACAGCTGTTATGCTGCTCAACTTGGATCACGTATATTAGGGGGGACGGAATAGGCCAGTTTATTCGTAGTACAGATATCTAAATGAAAAAGTTCTCGATTTTATTTGTCTTCCTAGTTTCTGAGCTCAAATTCGTGTGAACTTGGCTTCACCTGGAGGGAGTTGGTTGTTTCTTTTGCCTCCATTTTTTCCGGCCTTACGTAAAGGATGTCCTCTTTAATCCTGCTTATTTCCTGAGTCTTGTCCATGATCTGGCGCGTCACCCCGTTTACCCCTGTACCCCTGTCGGATTTAATTGCATCATAGTTTGCCTGCTTCTTGTTTTTCGTTACAGCCATGCTTCATAGCAGAAGGCTGTGCAAACGCAGCTGCTGCAGAAATCAACGAAATCGGATCGGACACTTTGTAAGCTGGCAAGATTACATGGCACTTGACATCTGCTTGTTAGATGCGTTCATCAAGCTGTCAAGAAGCGCTACAAGTAAAAAGAATTCAACAATTTTATATGCAGCTTCAATTTCATTGCTAACAGATTGCATCGCTTACTATTGTAGCAAATATCGTGTTTCATGGTTTTTCCTTCTGAACCTTTCCTAACTGTTTTTTATTTTAAACTTTGTATGCTGTTCTGTTTTAACTTGCTCGCAATTTCAGCTGGTTATGAGATAGTTTGGCGCTATTCATTATCCATAGTCACGATACTTACAACTGTTGCATATAAAGTGTGTCTTCTTAAAGGTCAGAAGGGCACTAACATGCACCCAGAGAACGGGTAATGTCAATTTATAGGCAGCAGTCTGACCAGCTGTGTCAAACCACCGCCTAAAGTCCGACCCTCTTCTCGATCTATGGCCTGCAGACTGTGACACATCCTAAGCAAGCCTCGACAGTCATAGGATGGCCGCGCTTTTCCAAAGGCTGTCATGGCATCGTTTATAAATAGGTTCACTTCTGAATTTATTACATCACCGTGCAGATGGGTTTTACCACTGGAGGCCAAGTAGGGCGGACAAATTGCAATGCAAATCATCCAAAAGTGACTGAAGCTGCTGTCTTGCACGTGGACAGATGCATCGCTTGCACTATTGATTCAAAAGTTTTCTTTCATTGAGAATGATCTGTAATATCTCACGTCTTGAACTAATCCTCTCATAAAACTTTCTAACTTTAATCGCTTCGGCATCATCATATTTCTTCTTCTGACATTTTAATTTTCTTCCATATAACTTAAAGCTTACAAAAAGTGTAGCTGACGCTTTGTTGTTATTTAGACAAGCGTCGCAAGAGTGAGAATCATAAAAACTTGTAAGACTTTCTGGCTATAAAAGGAGGTATGTGCAGGCTCCTCCACTCACTAGTGACAAGAAAAATGATTTCCAGCGAGCACCATCAGCAGAGCCACTGCATAGCCTGAGGTTGATGTTGACATGTCATGCTCAACTTCATCAGATGATGAGAACACGCCTTGAACAACATCAAAAACGGCAAAGTTAGAGCATGCTTTTCGACGATAATTTGATCTAACTACAAAATGGAGTGGGTGTGAATGCTAAACCTACCATTAGTGACCCTAGCAAAGTACGTTTTAACTTGCCAGGGGTAACGTTTTTGCTCACATTTTCTTTAAGAGGATCGATGGCAGGCGCACGACGTGTGGAGCGATGTTGATTCACTCGAAATTGCTCTACGAGTGATCGGATTTGTGCGTTGACTTAACTTTTAAAGGGTCGGAAAAAGCTTCTCCGCTGTACTTCAACTTGATCAGCGTGAGCTCGACCATGTTGCTCTCCGTATAGATGGGCTCCTGTCATATTGGTATCCTTTGAAAAGTTGTTAACGTCATGCATGCATTATTTCACTTCTCACACACATGTTTGATTTTGAGCGCGTAGAACATAAAGGAGCTTCGTAATGAATCTTTGCTTGATCTACATGAAGCGGGCGCAGTGTTGCTGCTTGCTGGAATGCTCGAGGTTCTGATGTTGTGGAACTCGATATTGAAGAGCAAAGGTGAGTGCTTCGGCCGATAACTAAATTTGATCATGGGCGAAAATGCACACAACGGCGAACACGAATGGTAATTGAGAAGTTGAGGCGGCTGGCCATTAACTTGAAATTGCAAATGCTCCCACGCGCATCATCAGTCTGGTTGACGGTCGTGGCCGATGTTAAGTGGAGCTACTATACTAGAACTATATATATATAATACGTAAGTAATCAACTCCATAGTTGCACCAATGCATATATGAATAAGCATACAAGCAAGCATGTTTGCATGTTTGCTGGAGGAGACATCACCTTTAGCAGCAACAATATATATTTTTTTATTTCTCTCTAGAAACGTACAGTACAGGACAAACACCAAGCGTTCCAAAGGTCTAAATATAATAATTAAACTAGTGTCCTTGCGTATCAAAATGAAAAGCAATACCTTCCAAACTTAACATTTCTTGGAGAAGGGGGCATCCTGCATAGCCGTAGCTAATCGGATCGAGGATGTCACCTCGGAGCTCGGGGATAATGGGATGAGTATATCGCCATAATATACGAGCATCCACCAAGATCGCAGCATCCAGGTCTTGATAACAAAGGAGTTACAGAGAGGCTTGATACCTTCTGGTCTCACGTACCTGTTTAAGTTGTTTCTTCAAGAAATCCTTTTATATTTAGAATTTATGCCAGATGATGCGCTCGCAGGTATCTTGCAATTGGCCATGCCACGTTTGAAGCGCTTGTAATCATTAAAGTTTTGTCTTGAACTGACGTCCCTAAAAAGTTATACTTCATTGGACACAACTAAACGAGATGCAGATCCGGGACTTTGGACTAACATTGCATGATTAAGTATGCTCACTAGTGGTCCTCATGCAAGAGAATAATCGAAAGCTCATGCTGCTAGTTACGATTTGTTAACGAGGTTTTCAGGCGACATCTCAAATTTATGGAGAAAACGACATTTTCGTTGTTTTTGTTATTGTTGTTGTGTCTCATGGTTTCACCGTAACGACGGTGGAAGCAAACGCTTGGATGCACTACATCGCAAGGTACCGCTAAAAGAAGGCGTACGCATGCGTAGAAGGAGCTTTCTCACAATCCTAATGTTACGGCCTTCAGCGTTCGAGATTTAATGTGACCTTCGTCGCAGATATCCTTTTCAAGAGACGTTTACCAACCATAAATGCATGCAATAGATAAACTCTCGCCACATCGACAAAATGTGTATGAAATGACTGCCGATATGAGTGTTATAGATGCCTCAGCTTTTGCAAGCTAAAATTCTTACAACAAAACACATCGAACCACCCAAACTAAAGACGCTGCTTAGATTCGCCAGAAGTCTATGTTTTAACAGATGATATATTGATATAGAAACACCACTAGGCTTTTGCCATCGCACGCATTGCACCAATCATTTATAAACACACTAATTACATATTGATGCGTCTATAAAGCTATCGCATAAACTACCGATGCTGTTGTGTCGACTATAGTCATAATCAAATAATACTTGGAGTTGCTATTATCTTATTGGAGTTAGCATATAATCTTTCGAGGTTTAATATTCACCATAAACCGATCGGGGTAGAGGAAAGCGTAGTAGTTTCCCTTCAAACTCCGAATACCACCGATCTCAGCATTTTTAAACTCAAAGTGGAATACCAAATGAGACAGGAAAGAGTAGAGTTCCAGCATGGCCAAATCTTTACCCATGCAAATTCGTCTTCCAGCGGAGAAAGGCAAAAAACTTTGATTGGGAATACGGAAAGCGCCATTCTCGTCTAAGAATCGTCTGGGGTCAAAAGAATCCGGCTCGATCCAGTGCCTTTCGTCTTTCAGCATGGCGTAGTAGTTGAAGATGACTGCCGTATCCTTTGGGATCCTATAGCCTCGTACCTCTGTGTCCCGTATGGCCCTGTGTGGCACACCAGTAGGCGAGGGGGCACTGCAGCGCAAAACCTCGTGAACGAAGGCCTGCAAGTATGGCGTCGAACTTCGTTCCAGCTCTGGAAGTCTGTCTGGGCTTTTTATGACACTTGACAATTCCTTGTGCAGCTCATCTTGAGCTGTCGGATGCGTTACGAGATAAGCAACGGCCCAAAGCAACGTGATGGCCGTTGTCTCACCACCACCGAGAAACAAGTCGCCAAGGATCATAATTATTTGATCTCTTTCGAGAATATCGTCCTTGTCTTTGCTGCGAGCGCTCAGAAGAGAGTCCGTAAAGTCGCGAATGTCATCCTCGTTGAAGTTTTCCTCGTGCTCCTTCAACTTCCGTTCAATGAGCTCGTCTCTGAAGGCGACGAATTTTCTCAAACGTTTCACTGGAGGAATGGGCAGATGCAAGAGAACAGGCATCATGTCGAGAACGATGAGATAACGAAGAGCTTCAAAGAGTTGCTTGTTGGCGCAAATAATCTTCTGGAATTCAGCATCATCGGTGTTGTATCTGCAACGAGGGCAGTTATTTTGCCAAGTTCAGAAGTTCTAAAATGCCATGACAATAACTATCTAATATATCAACAAAGTACAGCTCAAAACAGCCTTGAGTTTCGCAATCTGCAGTAAATATTTTTAAAGTTAAACGAGACAGACGCATAAGTTAGAAAATGACAAAGCAATTGCAACTGGAATTACAAAGATGCCACTTGAAATTTTACTAACTAAAAATCAATGGACAGGAAAGTACTGTACTTACCTAGATCCAAAAGCAGTGGAACAGATAATGTTCATAACCGCGTTGTAGAAGTCATCATGGAGATCAATAGGTCCGGAGTCTATCTTGGATGACACAGCTTGACACAGGGCCCTGCACTCATCATAGAGCGCATCTCGAAGCCCTCTTCGCCCATCGATATGCATCCGCAAGGCCTGCCCACCCAACTTGCGCCTTTATAAAAAATAAAAATAAAAACAAACACCGGATCCTGGATATGCGATACCACTCTTGTCGCATTGACTATAGCCGAGTACAAAAGAACACGATATATGACGTTGATTATAGAAAGTCTGCAGTGGCGGAGTGCAGATGAAGGTTTTTCACGGTTAACATCAGAGATCTAAACATCGCCTCTATTAAGGAGACAATCGTAATCAACAGAGGAATTTGTGAAAAACTGAAATCATTTTCTTAAGGACTATTTTCGTACCAGGGCTTTTTAGCTCTTGATTTTGCAAGTGACTCGATGCTAAGATTAATATCCATAATTTACAATTTGCTATCAGAAAACACCAGTTCTTGTTGACAAAAAAAGCGAAAAAGACGAATTTTTCAGCGCCTTCGATAAGCTCCTGGAGCAAGTTGTGATTAATATGTTTAAAAATAATCGATCTAAGGTGAAGATTATGTGATTAAGCCGAATGCAGTGCGGCTAGCGAATGTGTATTTATTACGAAGAAAGCACCAAGGAGTGGAGAACATACATGAAATGCCACACTACATTTATTGAGTGCGTGAATGCACGGAGCGTGTTGAAAAAATCGAAACAACATTCCTTGGTGTTTGCGGTCACACTGGCCAATTCAGAAAGACGTAGCAAACTTAGATTTGAAACTGAAGAAATAGGTCACTGCAGTTGTAGGTCTGGTGACGTTGCTTTAAGGTGCACGTGCAACTTAGGTTACTTGGATGAAGCGTCTTCTTTGTAGAATAAAATATAGAGGTTAATGCGACTGCCCCGCGACTTGTCCTACGACCATCAATTATGACACGCAAATCAATTCTTTCGTTTACAATCGCTCACCAACCTATGGAGCTCCTTAGCTTACCGCGGTTTCATGGCTGAAGTTTTGACATACTCCATTCCATACCTTAAGCTCCGCACAAACAACTTAAGGAAGTCATCTTAGTAGCTTACGAGGCATTCAGCAAGTCTATATGTTCGTTCAGAACTTGAATCGATCAAGTACAACGTTGGCTTACGATGCGTGACTTGAGCAAGTCAATACGCGCGTTGGCTTACAGTACGATGCGCGACTTGAGCAAGTCAATACGCGTTCTCCAGATTGCTTTCCCATATCAATCACTCTTAGCGATAACGAGATTTCGAGTACACTATGGTGTTCGAAAGATTCTGCGACAGAGATTAACTTCGGGGGTTTGGGTATTGATGTTTGCAGTTTTCCAAGAGATTCTGCAGCAATATAGTAATTTGCAATGGTTTCGAAATTGAAGGGAGATCGACAAACTCGTCAGATAGATGGCTTGGCTTTCCCAGAGCTTTCGTTAAGTAGGATTGAAGGTTCGCTTTGTGAATTCCTGCGTGCCACAAAGGATACAATCGCACTCTTACAAAAATCCTCAGAAATATCTCAGCACCAACACTATTGTAAGAACCAGGGCTCACCGTAATAATTTCGTGGTAGAAACCAGGTCTATAGTCAAGAATTCGAATGTCGAAGGTGTTATAAGCAAAACACGCGGAAAATTGCGTTCGCATTTCGGCACGTATTTGCACGCGTTGAAGCCTATCGGGCTATATTGCTAAAATATATACCTAGTTTTATCTACACGAAGAAATAAGCATTTCCCAGCTGCAAAAAAAATGACGGGAAAATAATTACCGGTCATTGTTTTCCAATGAAAGTAAAAAGAAAGCGTGAAAAAATTCTGGCAAATGTTTTAATAATCATGCATACCTAGGCGAGAATCTATTCACACTTTGCGATTGCCCTGCAACTAAAGCTCTAGTTCTTTGACTGCTAAATTTAAATTTTTTACATTCTTCTGCAACACTAAACGTATTGCGCGTTGAAGCCACTCGCCTACAGAACCTAATTGATCCGAACACAATAGTCTTAGTTAACCTGCTATTTGTAAGCGAAGTTGGAACCTTAAAACAAAATAGGAAGCAATGCTAACACGAACCATCGTCACTCACGATGAAAGGCGTGACAATTTTATGAGAAGTGTCAACACCAGACGGGTAACGTGTGGTAACTAGAAGTCATAATCAGCAGTATCACTACTGTTGCGAGTGGTGCCTTGTGAAAACATTACCGAAGGACAGAACGCTGAAAGAAGCTATCAGTTCGCAAATGGAAGGTGTGTTCGCAAACCTCACTACAACTGCTAGTTTTAAAAAAATGAAGTCCTGTATCCTATGTCTTTATTGTAAGCATTTCATGTTTTCTAGAGCATCAAAGTAAAGAAAATAACCCGGTTACCTCATTAGCCAACCTTGTCCAAAGTCTCCAGAAATTATTCCTTTGCAATTTCGTGCATACATCTTTGAAGACGTTTTTTGCAAGCGCCCCGAAAAGTTATCATGTCCCAGGAGCATTTCTCTAGCTAAATCTATGTCGTTCACCACTACTACTGGTTGATAACCAAACCACACGGTAATGATTGGACCCAGGGAAGAAGACATTTTCTGAAATATCCGAAATGGATCGTTGCCAAGTAAATGCATATTACCCAAGATAGGAATGGTATAAGGGAATGGAGGGTAGCGCGACTTTTTAGTCATGTAGAGATAATGTAGGAAGGCCAGTGCCAGAAGGAGCGAGATGAGCTCAAAAATCATCTCCCTGCTCTAATCAGCTTCAATGCAGAAGCAATCTAGAAGCATAAGAAAATAACTTTAATAACGAGCTTAAAGCAAGGGAAAATATCCAAGAAGAATTCCAGCAAATATCATGTGTCTCACTGAATTCAGCAATCAGCAAGGTAAGCATTTTAGCAATTAAGCAATTCCGAGATCAGTAATTCGGGTTCACTTCCCTGTGTTCGCTTATCGAAATAACTAAACTTAGAATTAACTCCAATCGGCGTTCCTCCTACAGCCGGTCCTCTGCCTGTTTCGTTGGAATCAAAAGCAGCGTGGCAATACGATCCGTTAAATCGGCTAAGCAAGGTGGGCTTAATCAAACATGGCTCCGAAGGACACAATCGGAGTTCTAAGTGGTCATTCGCGTCAGAAAGAGGAGGCATTGTTTTCAAAGCAGATTATATTCAGATCAAATCTTATTGCAATTGTAAAGTAGTTGGTGTGCACACGACTGATTTAGAGATCGCGTATCGGGATGCCGCTGTATCTGAGGGAGTATGCAGACTACACATCAACTAGAAGTCGGGAACTCCATTAGCTGCCTGACCGACTGACTGACTGACCGACCGACAGAGATTTTTCAGTTTTTCAGTAACGAGTAATCTAACTAGTTACTTTTTTCTGCCGTAGTAACGCCGTTACCGTTACTATCGCGCCGTTACTTCGCGTTACTCCGTTACAACTGTCATTAGAATTGTCGGACAGCGGTAATGATTTATTCCTGATTTTCCGTGCCTCTGCCTCCTTCGCAAGGGAGGGTGGGTTGATTGCAAAGGTAATGATGATGATGATTGGCTACAGTAAACTGCGTTCTTATCTCCGACAAAATTAGAGACAAGTGTGCGCATGTATTTGCAGCACACCGCGGCGTGTTATCATCGGATGGTAAAAAGATGGCGACTCAAGTGGAGTTTCGAGGCAAGACTGCATTTTCGATGTGGAAGTACAAACATTACTTCTGTTCCCGATTCGAACAAAAGTGTTAGTGAACGATCGCGCAGATCTTATGCCTGGTGACGCTTTAAAAAAATTAGGTCCACGTCGCGCGCTTATATAAACAGCCGGGAAAGGGACACACCACTAGATCGCAGAACAGAGCTTTCCCAAATAAATATATCTCTTCTAATAACCAACGCAAATAACTGGAGCACTTCCCTTTAGTGTACAAGTTTCCCAAAAAATGTAAGCAGTCCTTTGTACCGCCAATCCCCACTCTGTTTCTCCCGACTGTCTCTCTCCGACCCTTCTCACCGACTGTTTCCCTGCGACTACTCCAAATAAACTGAAAATTCTTTCCTTCGAATGTATTACACCACCAAGACCACCTACGGACCAATTGGACGTTTAGTTCGTAAATACTTCCGAGGTGAGTCTTGGTGGCAT